>JANITW010143918.1:0-12105 GCA_027564335.1 Erythroxylum williamsii | reverse complement strand
AAGAACAAAGGTAAGATCTAGCAGTTTTTAATTTGGTGACAAAATGAAAAAAGCAAAAAGGCTAGTAAGATGATGAGAATCATGAAAAATTGTTAAGTAAGCCTTCTTCACGATTCTCACTTGGTTCTCATAAGCTTTATCATCTTCTTCTCTCTTCTTTCTTTTTCATGTTTTGCTTTCCACAGAGCAAAGTAGAGAGCTAGTACTTTTATCTTTGTTTTAGCCATTTTCAGATCAAAGATTTTGATTCGGTTAATTTTTCCGATCTCTATGTGGATATTATTGGAGATGGTCTATTTTAGTCAAGTGGTTTGCAACAACCCAACCGAGTAAATGATCGAAGAACGAAGGAAACTACACATAAGATACATGGTTATTATATGAATGAATATATATATATATATAGATAGATAGATAGATAGATAGATAGATATGTATATATATGAACATGTATGTGAATTGAGAATTTTCAGCTAGGTTTAATGATATTTTCTTATATAGGCATATAGATTCTGGACTTCAAAAAAGTCTTGAAATAATTTTTTTTGTTTTTCATACCGTGTGTATATGATGTATGCACCGGAATTTTCCTACGCATTTCACGTCTCTTCCGATACTTAAAAATGAAACAAAATGGATTATAAGCTAATCTAATGTTAGTTCAATTTTGTTTTCAAGTAGACATATTTGTTGGTCAGGTTATAGATTACGATTTAATTTTAACTAATAAAAGATGATGGTAGTCATGTGCTCGTGTTAGACTTTGGTTCTTTCCTAAACAGGAATCTTTTTACTTTCTTAAAAACCTGCAATAATTATCTAGTTAAATCACATGCATATGTCTTGTCTTGTATCTTTTTTTTTTTTTTGGGTCTTTTTAGTGCTTTATTTTCATTTAGAAAAAGATACAAAAAAATTATAGCACAGAATCTGTCATTGGGTTTGTGATGAATACATTTATGTATCTGATTTTAAGAACTAAGCCTTTCTCTTTTCGTTTTCTTTCATTTTCTGTATTTAAAATTGAACTCTTTGCGTTAAAGTGATCAGACAAAAACAAAAATTGAAGTGTGTGCGCCTAAAGCAACTGAGGCCCAAACTGCAAAGCCGAAATGCATAAAAGAATAAGCGGAGATAAACCACCAGATGATTCTCTATCTCATGTAACACCAACCTAAAAACACAAACAAAGATCCTATGCTATTCTTTTGTCCTAAGCTGTCAAACGTAAACATCAAATGAAGGGTTTTATAAAGTGACGTGGTGAAATAGCTGACACAAACATCAAACCTACCAAATATGTAGAGAAACCGAGAACACAAGCTGCCAGAGGCACGAAAGTATCTACAATCCTATTTCTCTCTTCCTTCTTTCCGGAATTAGCTCAAATTAGTTCTTAATTATTTACAACACGGTTGGTTAGATTATAAAGTTTCTTCTTCCTGAACGTACTTCTTAAACTTTTTGTAAATAATTAATATAACTTTCCCCTTTTAATATAATCAAGGAAACCTTTTATTTCTAATCTTTCTTTAATATCATCGGTCATTAAAAATAAGTAATATCTAAACTTTAATATGATAATATCATGACTAAGTACAAACAGTACCATGAATTTGTACAAATTATATCAATGCTCATCCATTGCATTCAGACGTACTAAAAATAATATAACTCATTAAAAAAGGGTAATACCTAAACTTTAATATAAAAATATTATAATTAATAAAAAGTATGGTCCTTTTTAACTCACCCAATACAATGAGTATAGACAATGCACTAATACTTACTACAACTAAAGTATCACTTTCACTTTAATATGAAAATACTATGACTGAGTACAAAGAACACTATAAATCAATAAAAACCAGATTAAGATTCCATACATTCAATATCATGCCTATTTACAAAAGATATCATCACTTATTAAAAATAAGTAACACCTAAAATTTAACATGGGAACATAATGTATGAGTACAAACAATTCTATATCTTTGTACAAATTATATCAATACTCAGAACATCTAATACTATAAGCAAGTACAAAAAATAACGTCACTCACTATAAATAAGTAACACCTAAAATTTAACATGAAAATACAATGGCTGATTATAAAGAATACCATACCTTAATGCAAATTATGCTAATACTCATTAGATTAAATACCACAACTATGGTAAAAATTCCATCAATCATTAAAATCAATGCCTAAACTTTAATATGAAAATATTATGGTTGAGTGTATATAATACCGTACCTCAATACAAATTATATCATCACACACTATATTGATAGCTCCATATTTTGCATGTTTCTAAGGGCTAATTAATTAATGATTTGGCATTTTCAGAGCGTATTTATTTGGAATTATATGATGTTTTCTTATGTTTGGTTCATTGTTATATAGGTGATAATTTTAAGGCAAAAACATGAATTTAAACATAGCTTTCTCCTTAGTTTTATGATTAAGGTGATATTGGAGTCATTTGAAATACAACTCGAAGGGAAACAACTTTGTAGAAGATACCAAAGATTGATTGCAACTTAAAAGTGTCAAAAACTTAGGGAAAATAAGAGTAAAGATCAAATACGAGACCGATATGAAATCATTTTTTACTGGTGTTGGTTATATTTTTCTCTAGAAAAAAATTGCTAGACATAAAGTGGAACTGAAACCAAAATCTTCAAATTTAAACTCAAAATATTTTAAAACAAAAGTAATATTAGTTTCAAAGTGTAATAAGCACCGATTCTTGTATTAAACACTTTAAAGACATGTATAATTACAAGTTTAATCACCTAATTATAACACTTTTACGTGACCTTAGCTTATAAATACTTTTATAATGGTTCTTTTTAGGGAACTTTGGAGGTCGATGGAAACCTCCTTTATTACTAAGCTTTCAGTTTTATGATTTCTTTGCATCAAGGAAGGATTTTAGAGTAGTGAGGAGAATATGAAAACTCTACTACTTCTTCCTTCCCTTTCTTTCTTTTTATGTTAAGATTGTCTCGTTTTAATTTTGCTTTGGTTAGGTATGTGGAGACTATGAAAACTCTTCTACTTGTTCCTTCCTTCCCTTTCTTTCTTCTTATGTTAAGATTGCTTTGTTTTAATTTTTTTTGGGTTAGGTTTAGTAGTCAAAACCTATTTAAGGTTAGTGACATACCTTGTGATAAATTCTTTAATTATTAAAGCATGATTGGTTCTTTGTTTAGTTGAATTTATTCTATTTGTTCTTAGTTGTTGAGTAAATGTCTGTCCATGATAGATTTAATGTTAGGGACTGCATAAAGGACTAAGAGGTGATGTAAAACCTACAAACTAAGAGAATAAACAACTAAGATCTAGAGAACATAAATATCTTAGACTATTGTGATAACAAAAAAGATTAAATATGCTTGATGAGTTTGATTAGGCTGAGTTATGCATTGAGATGCGGTAATTACCTAATTATAAATACACGTGTGCCTCAAGAGAGGACATATATACATTAGGTTAATCGTTACATTAACTATGATAATAAATCTTACATAATAATTAGAATTCCACATGAGTAAACACTGAAATCATAACATTTTATATTCTTGATTTCAGTTTGATGGGCCATTTATCTTATGTTGATTAGTTTGGTAATTTAATTAATTTTTCATAAATATTGTTTATTTTAGTGTTATTGTTTGATTAAGATTAATTGATATAATAGTATTGTTTTTGTGGGATTGACACTTTGGAATAATCCATTTTTAATAACTTTTTATAATTTTTTTATGCTTCTAAATTTAGTTAGATCATATATATAATATCACAATTCTGTACAAAAATACCATCATAATTTTAAAATAAGTAACATCTAAAATTTAATATGAAAATGCCACGAATGAGTATAATGAATATCAAGCTTTAGCGCAAATTATACCAGTACTCAATACATCCAATATTATAATTATGTAAAAAAATCATCATAATTTTAAAAATACAATCACTTATTTAAGGGAAGGGCAACATAATATTATAGTTCTTCTATGATCATTATTAGGAAATAATCCACTTTTATTAACTTTCTACAATTGACTCACAATGTTTGTAAATTTAGTTAGATCAAATATTTAATATCACAAGTTGGACATAAAATACCATCATAATTTTTAAAAAAGTAACATATGAACCTTAATATAAAAATACCATGAATGAGTACATGGATACCAAACTTCAATACAAATTATGCATATACTTAATATCCATACCATAAACATGTAAAAGAAGTACAATTTAAATTTAAAAATAAAATGACTTATTATAATTAACATGATTTCTCACAAAGATGCATTTTACAATACACCAATTTTTATTACCATATCATACATTAAATTTAAACCCTAACATTTAGCACATAAGATTAGGTTTCACCCAATTAGGGAACTTTTAGATTTAGGAAATATTAGTGTCAATTCATTTGGATTGTGGATGTAAATCTTTTTGTAAATAAGAGTAAGAGACCATCCTCCAATAAGATTTAGGGTTTTGGAAAAAGAAGGGAGATTTAAATGGTTAGGACCAACTACTAGATGGTAATAAACATCATATGCTATGTTGTAACAGTAAAAGTTATCTATCTAAAATGGTATCAAATCCTCATAAGTAAAGGTTTGAAACTTGAAGAGCTTGTTTGGTTGTTTTTGTTTGGTGTAAATTTGTTTGGCTATAAAATTGGATAAAGTGATTAAGAATGCAAGGTAGACCAAATTTTTAGACATATATGAAGATGCATATACTTAAATAGCCCTAGAATTTTTGTTAACATTCAAACTTAAAATAGATGATGGCTGGGATAACCTAAATGGAATTATATTTCAGATGTATGGTATGGGTTTCTCGATGTCAATTTCATAATTTTATGTCGTTTGTAAGTTTTACAAATTTTGGAAACATTTCCATACTAATTTTCTATAATTGTCTTTAAAACATATATACAACTATTGATTGTTGGTATGAAATATCACATGGAAGATGCAACTACAATCTCATAAAAATAAAGAGTTCACATATAAAATCACTAACCCTAGTATTTTCTATCATATGATTACCCATACTATTTCTAGGGGAATGGGGAGTATCGAGTTATTACTCAACATGATTTGTTCTACTTATGATGTTTATTTAAACATCACCATTATATCTTATAATTATTTAGATATGATGACATTAAGAAAAAAAATGGGAAATGTATTAAGGGTCATACAACATGGACCTAGCAAGGCACTTATGACTACTTGATAAGCTTCCTTATAAGAAAACCTCATGCATAATTCATTGACCTTGACATTTAAGTTCTACGACACATATGATTAGTGAAGGTCATCAGGTTAGATTATGTTTTAATTGGTTTTAATATATGCTGAACATTATGAGCAAATGCATTGGCTAATAAGAATATTAGTCTCTTAGCTATTTAATAATTTTTGGAGAATATACAAAGTGAGTAATATAAGATCCTCTAGAAGTTCTAAGAGATATGAAAAAAAAAACTAATAAAGATTTAAGAACTCTAGAAGGGTCAAAATGACTAATTAAATTGGATGGAAAAGGTTATGAGTGGCTATTTTGTCCATTTGGATATCAGCCGCAAGCTTTGCCTTTTAGCTTTCCATATTCAAAGGAAAAACACAATAAAGTGATCATAAAGGTACCACTTTAAAATATTTTAGTGAAGTTTATTTTATTCTTTATTGTAATTTCTTTTATTGCTATAATTGTATATAGGAAGATCATTTAATTAAGTCATGTTTGCTTTCACACTATTTCACATTATTTGCATTATACATAAATATTAAACAATGAATGCAATATTTTCATTTATATTATGGATTCAAATTTAGAGATTATACAAGCTAGACTACTTTTAAAATGACTGGGTAAGGAATGGGGATATCTTGCTAGGTGAAAATTTAATCTTAAAGTTATAGGAATGAGGATATCTTAGGAATGACCACAACAATCCCTTGTAACCTTATAACAAAAACTCCAAAATAGGTTTGTTTATGTAATGGGTGGTTGGCCATAAAGATTCAAATTAACATAATTAAGCATATTGGGTGCCTTAGCTAATCTCTCTAAATACATTTGAAGAAAAGTTTATAAATCCATAATAGTTGTATGATCTAACATTTATTAGTATATCCCATTGATTTCATAATGAACTTCAATGGAATAACAAAAAATTGAATATAGTTTATATAGTGGAATTCATATTCAAACGAGATGATTGCAAAGTAAAAGGATAATTCTAACTTTGTAGTTAAACTTACCCAATAAAATAGAAATATCTCTTTTGATTCTCCAAAGAGAAAATCAATCCATATGTCTAAATATATTCTGCATCCAATAATGTTAATGGATATTGTATGAATTTTTTCTTAATGAAACAATACCAACATTACATTTGTTTAAGCACAAACAGATAAATCATCACAAAATAAACTCTTGAAAATTAAAGATGAAAATACACAAGGCATTGGAATAATTTCTTATAGGGTAAAATTTTTTGGAAATGTCATTATAACCATATATGGATGTCAACCTAATTTTTTTAAAATAATTTTATCAACATGATAACCAAAGAATATACAATAACATTAGTTATAATGCTAATCACGTCAAGTATGACCATTTTTGTTTTGATTGATAAGATTAATTGAATACTTACTAACTTCACTATTAAGTTCATTTTAACATTTTTCTGATGGCATAAACCCCTAGTAAAACCTTTTCTCTTCTACATTTGCTTTAGTTTTTCAAACTGTCCTAAATTAGAGTTACTTATTTTTCTTCTTCTCTTCTTCACTCAAACAAGTGTTTTTGATTGTCCCAAATTTGCTATGATTAATTTTTCCTTCTCTTCTTCACCTTCACTATTGTTTCTAATTATCCTATTTTTCTTTTTCTTTTTTCTTCTCCTTTTTCCACCTCTTTGATACACAACAATTTTTAAACAAACATTTTTCCATTGTAAAAATCACACTTTTTAAAAATAATATTTTACCTCAAATTATTTCCTTCAATATGTATTTGGCCATTTTTCACTCTATAATGTCTCCCTATTGTTTTGTTTTTTACTGTCCTAATTTGATATTTTTTTTAATGTTCTTTCAAGATCTATCTTTGATACATTACTAGTATAAAAGTTTCCCATTTTAGAGTGACCAAAGACAAGGTTAACCAAGCTAAGTACAAGAAATACCATGATTAAATTAAATGCATACCATTACTTAAACCAAATTTTAATATGAATCCTTTCTAATAATACCATTTGAAAAGTATTCATTTTTTGTTATAGTCCATTATTAGTTCCAAGTTAAATAAATTTAACTAAAAAAATTAATAAACATATACATATAAATCAATCATATAATTCATGAACAAGAAGTAACTAAAAAAGCACATTTGAATTTAATGTTCAGTGGAAAAAGATACGAAGAAGATTTTATAAATTAAATAGTATACCCTTATTTGAAACCATAATCTAAAGCCAAGCATGAACATTAACATGACCATATGATTAGTTATGTAATAATAAACATTGGAAATCACATGGTCATGTGGTCAATCATAGATTAATCACACGACTGTGTGTTTGAGCATATAAGTGCACTTTTCCAACCTATTCACTAATATTGAATGAGGAAATAAACATCCTCATGCTAGATGCATATTATATTAGCTAAGTTAGGTAGTTTTAATAAAAAGATTTGTTATATTCATAAATGACCCTAAAAGGAAAAATACATTAGCATAATAATTTCACACATGAAATTATTATACTAAAATGAGGAATTTTAAAATTGACAATATTATGCCTCAATATAAAAATGTCATGCCTCAATACATATAATATCATAACTCTATAGTATCAATTCCATTCCTATGAAAAAAAAACCATCTCATAAAAGATAAGCAATTCCTTCACTTCAATATGATAATACCATGGTAGAGTATAAAACATACCATTTATTGATCAAATTAAAAAATGAAAAACTCAACTGTAATAAGTAATTAAACTAGAATAGTTCTAAAGTTTTGAATCCTATAAGAAACTATATCATTATATTTAATAATCATAGTAAAACAATGAAAATAGAGAAACAAAAGATTATGGAGGATAATTAATTAACTAACCTAACAATAATAATATAAATAAACTAGATGAAAGAAATCAATAATTTAAACATTAGGGCTTTAGGGTTCACTTATAAGGAATTCCAATTATCATAGAATTTTAACCTATAATATCTAGTCCTTCTCTCAAAACACACATATATATCTAATTGGGCCACCACTATCTCTTGATGCACATTTTAGTCTAATCAAATTAATTAAGCATATTTAATTCATTTAGTTATCATTAAAGTCTAATTTTTTTCCTATAGCACTGAAGTGTTTATTCTCTTATTTCACATATTATATTTCAACTCTTGGTCCATCATATAATCCCTAATGTCTAAACATAAACTCAACAATTAATAACAAAGATGATAAATTTAACAAACAAATAATGTACTTATATGTTAATAGTTAGAACATTCTTTATAAGCTATATATTTAACCTTAAATACTTCCTAGCCACTAAACATAATGAAACATAACATAAACAAACAAATCTCACCATAAAAGAGCGAGTAAAAGTAAGGATTGATTACTCCCTACAATGTTAAGAAAGATTAAACCTATGAGAACACAAAAGGTGGCTATCAAACACTTTCCACAAATCCCCTAATTTAAGCCTAATACAACTATTTATACTCAGGTTACAAAAGTAAAGTCCTGATAAGTAACATGTCCTTATAAATTATATAGGAGAATCAACATTATACCAATTTGTTCTAGAACTTTTAGTCATTGTAAAGTTATATGTAATTGACACCTGACACCAAGTTACAACCAAAACCAATTTTATTTTATATCTTTATTCATAAAATAGTGATGATTCTAGTATTAGTCTAAGATTAACTCCAATATTGATCTTGTTATATTTATTAATTTCCTAGATCTTTATAAAATTTAAGTGATTGTCTTTATACAAATTTAGTGCTTATTCAACCAAATTCACCTCTTTTTCAACATCTGAAAGCTATATTTGACTTCTAATTTATTCTATAGAGCTATCTTCCATTTTTATTTTTTAAATGACTCAAAAATCTTCTCTAGTAGACAATAGTGGAGAAGGTTGCACTCAAGTTCTTGTTTCCTCCTTAAAATCATCACTTGAAAGATAATGTACTAATTGTAGGAGAATAGCTCAAAAACTATAAAAACATTGATAGTTCAATATTTCACATATTATTTAAGGTCTATTTACTTAATATTTGGCACCTTTATAATATCTTTTATATTTATTTTATTATATTTATTTTAATTCATTTTCTTTTAGATGGCATGTTTAAAGAATAATCACAAGATTTAGTGTAAATTTATCCATTTTTTCCAACTAATATGTTGATTACAATTTTTTTTAGATCTACTATTAAATAACAAACTACTCTCCTTTTTAGTTATTTTTTATTACTAATTGGCAGGTCATATCTACGTATAGCCACAACACATAGAATATAAAGGGATTTCCTTTGCATTTTTATGAAGGCCTTAAACTCAACATTCTCATCCTTTTATATCAAATTTGGTGACTTGTTTCAAATTATTAATATTTAATTAGATTTTTATTCATCTTGAAATTTTTTATGCTACTGGGATATGAGGGAACAATTTTTTTAAAAAAAAGCTGCAAGCTTAGGAGATCTCATCAAGCTTACTTTTCATAAAGCTTTCAAAATTTATTTTCATCCATTTAAGGGAGAAGTTTTAATTAGTCTTACACATTCTCTCTTTTTTTGTAATTTATAGAGTAATATGTATTAAATTTTTTATTTTAAAACATAGTTTCATTAATGTCCACATTTTAAAAAGAAAATTTCTTAACTTATTGGACCTAGATCTTAGGTTCATAAAAATCCTGACTTAAGCCCAAGGTTTGGTTTAAAGGTCATTATCTTCAGTACCACTTTTCTACCTATTCAAGGTGTAATAAATACTGTTTTAATAAATTTAGAAAGTGATACCAGATATAACAATTAGAGCTTACTTAAACCTTCTGTGAAATGTTGAGATGCCAATTGCACCTTTAGCTGTTCTTTTAGAATTAAAGCTTGGATCCAAGTTCCAAAAGCCTAATACAAAACCTTAGCCCTAAAAAATGGTTATAATCAATTTCATGAATACACATTCTTTCCTTTTTTGAAAATTAAAATGGATTGAATTAATTAATAAGAGAAAGAATACAACATAACCAAAACGTTAGGGATCAACCCTTTACTTTCCTTACACCGAGGAAAAAACTATAGAGAAATGAAAGAGAGAAGTTCAAGCCCGCATATTTTTAGATATTAAAAGACGATAATGTAGTAGTTGTGCATTGTTGATGAAGATGCTTAACAATCAATAGATCGTGGATGTTTCAGATAATAGTAGACTGAATAGATTCTATAATTGAGCCTTGGTTTGCAAAACTCCTGACATTACGTTCCTGCCATAACATACACACCCAAGTCCTTAAAACAAGGATGAAATAAAAAGAGAATACACATTCTTTCTTATGAATGCTTTATATTATGAAATAGTATGTCCTATTGAGAGTATTGAGAAGAGCTGATTCATTAATTGTTAAAAAATAGTTTCATAAAAATGAAATTAACCAAAATTTAAATTATTTTAAAATTTTTAGGTTTATTTATGAATTTTTTATATATTTCAAAATTAATGAAGAAAATAAGAAGAGGACACCATAAATTTGGATGTCCTGTTATCCAATAAAGTTAGTTATGTTTGAACTCAAGTTTTTGTGGGTTTGGCAACCCATTTTCCTAGTAAATAATATTATCTTATTTCAAACCTTATTAACCAAAGGCTAAATTATTGTTATATTTTTAGGTTTATTTATGAATTTTTTATTTATTTAAAAATTAATGAAGTAAATAAGAAGAGGACACCATAAATTTGGATGTCCTATTATCCAATAAAGTTAGTTATGTTTTAACTCAAGTTTTTCTGGGTTTGGCAACCTATTTTCCTAGTAAATAATATTATCTTATTTCAAACCTTAATAATCATTTTAAACTCATTTAGTCTAATTCATTTGGTTTTTAAATCACATGAGATTTTCAAACTCAATCAAGCTTATTTAGTTTATATTTAGTACATACGTGTGTATATATATATATATATATATAAAAGCCATCTAAGCTTCTCATAATCAAGAACTCATTTCCAATTCTTGATCAAAAGTTCTTTTTTCTTCATCAAATAAACATAATTGTCTAAGATGGATGCCTTAAATTTGGATCATTACATTTTAATCCATTTTTAGCTTTTTAAACTGCAATCAAACCCCCCTTTTTGTCTAATTTAGAAATATTTGACTTAGTTCTCATTACATCAATTGAAAACCATTTCCAAGCCTTAATCATCAATATAAGCTCTCTTTTCTCAAATCCCTATAACATAAATTATACATCTTGAAATATTTTATTTTAAACCCTACGAAATATTGCAAACTCCTTGGTATTTAACCATAACTTTTTAATTTCTCAACTTGCTGTTGAATTTACACTCAATTTTTCTTTTCAAATTCTCTAAATTTGAAAAAAAAATCTTTTCAAACCTAGGTAATCGTTTAGGTAGGTAAAATAAGATATCTAACACCTTTCCTATTATACAAATACACTCCTAAGCTCAATTCTTTTCTTTAGTACTTCTTTATTTTTTTAATTAGGTTTTCTCTATATTTCCTAAATAAATATATTAGTTATATCATTAATTTTATTTGATATTCAGTATCATTTTGTTAATGGTGTCCAAAAAGTCAATGAAAGTTATGTTGACTCTAGTGGGGATTAGAAGATCAAGCTATTTTTAGGTCTTAGGTTTTGTCTTTTAGGGAGTGATTTTTAATTAAAATTTGAAAGTCAATAATAAATGAGGTGTGAGGTTCACGTTTGGCTTGATTATTTACTTATTTTTATGGACTTTTTTCACTACCATTTTTTTTTGTTTT
>JANITW010143845.1:0-12114 GCA_027564335.1 Erythroxylum williamsii | reverse complement strand
GCTATCTCAAGTTAATTAATGACTCCTTAATTAATGCTAATCTAACTTAATCAATTTAATCTAATCATGCTTAATCTAAAAAAAAAATTTTGGGGCTAACAGTCTCCAAATTTCAATGGCTCGACCTATTAATTTCTAAAATCATATTCCTAATTTTCCATTATCATTGGACGGCTATTTCAGTACCATAATCAATCGGTCCGTCACCCGAAAAATTTTCGGTCCGGATATTTACTCCTAATTTGCCAGAAATATTTCCTAAGGCCACTATCAACTGACAATTACTCTAAAACGTTTCCAATTCAACCATTCAAACCCCAATAATCCATAATTCATAGAGCACATCATAATCGTAATTAAATATTGGGAAAGTCATAAATGCATGTACCTACGCGTGCACGTGCCAAATGACTCATTTTACTATATGCAATGCAACAATCTAGCATGTCCTAATTTACCAAAATAACCTTCTCGTCGGTGACGGGATGTTACAATTCTCCCCTCCTAAAAAAAATTTCGTCCTCGAAATTTCTCATACTATAAATCAGAAAGATCGGAGAATTGTTACGGTCATCAATATTCTATTTCTCACTTACCTCACTACAAGACCAATTCCACCAATTGACTTTAATTATGCAATCAATCACCCCTTTTTCTCGTTTCAAATACCTCAATGTCATAATTGTTTTCTCATGATTACTCGTAATACTACACTCTTAATATCGATAATACATATATCAGATCACATCAATATTTCCTAATCCTGTCCGTATAATACTTTGTAAATCTGAATCATCTTTTATGTTTCCGACTGACTTATCAATCCATAGTTCTGTTCACACACAGTCGCATAGGGCCACTTTATAACTAATTTAGTTCCTCCAATTTACACTCATATCCTTATCTAAATACATCTTGCCGAGACGATACACTTCGAAATATTTCGTTTATCGTTATCAAACTACATCTCTTTAGAAACACTAATCTCATAAGACTCCAATAACCTCGATAATAATCAACTCGACTCATTGTCATTTACTTGGATTTTCTTAACCCCTATTACAGATTCACTTCACTGATCAACATTATTTCAAATCAATCAACATTATACATCAATCTCATATCCAATGGACTCCTAAAAGTATCAGTTTTACATTTGTCTCTAGCAATCAAGTCTGTTGATTTTTCACACATGTACTCATTCAATGTTACCTTCTAACCCATCAATATTCTTTTAATATACTTTTACTAGAACATAACGTTTCGATCGTTCCTTGTGTTTTCTCTAACAGTTTCTTTAGTAGATAAAACACACACTTCTCAATCCAGTCATAAATGTCATTTCCTCAAATGTTGGGTTCCTGATCAATTCCTCACAGAGGTTCGCAATTTCTAACTCCACAATTTGTATTTCGCCATTCTTTTTATACACACCTGATTTGGAATTCCAATAGCTAATAATAATACTTTCTTTTTTCCCCCTTGCTAACTCGACAGTTTACACTTAGTGTCACACTAGGTTTAATAACCTTACCGCCCACATAGAGATCTTTGGCCATTGACTTTTCTATTCAATACATTAAATCGCAGCACCGACTAAATTTTGAAATACTCAATCACATAATCTTTTTCAATTCTTTCAAATTCACCAATATCTCAATCATTATCGATTTGCATAATTAAGGATACATCCAAAATGTTTATGTACAAATAGTGTCTCCAACATTTCAAAACAATATCCAGTACCATAAATTTCAGTCATCAAGCACAATACAACCCATGAGATTATACTTGTCCCCCATATACATAATACCACTTCACACTATTTCCTCAGATTGCATCCTAATCTTTACTGGGACATTTCATTATAAATTGCAAAATCTCCAAATCCCTTATACATATTCCCCTTGCAAATTTTCACATTATATCAACACCTCTATCATCATTAAGTCTCCCAATGCCCATATTCAGATATTAATTCATCCCCAATTTATTTGATCAAGCAAAAATTCACTTTTACAAGCTTTCATGATATGAAATTTCTTCAACTATACCAACTATTCTTCTACACTTTTCAGATATGTCATTCATATCATTAACGATCATAGTCACTATCCAATCTAAACATAATCGAGACACTTTACTCTTTAGTAAAATAATACTGTTGAGGGCATTGTTATCCCTGATAGCTGCAACCCTAAACTCCTTATACCCATAATTGATTCTCGTAACTCTTTAAGAGTCAGATTTCCTTAAGGAGGAGAATCCTCTGATATTTCTCTCAATTTCATAATACGTATATTCCTTTACACTAATTTCTCCACATGCTTTAATTTAGTTACCATTTTTACCCCCTGGGTTGGCAACACATATGTCATATCGACTTTATACTTCCCAAACATATTTACACAACATATCCGTAAACCGATATTTTCCTCAAGTTCACAATTACTGTCTCTTTAAGGCTCACAAATCCTAGTACACAATCGGATTCTTTACATCAACATAACGCATACCTTTTCAATAACATTTATCTTTTACACTAGAGTCTCCGCTAAGGTTAGAACTCCCAATAATGACTTTTAATTCATTTCCAATGAGTCTTAGATTTGTTCTTTCATTGCTAATTCTTTCAATTGAATCATCTAATCGACCTAATCCAATTCAGTGAAAATCTCCTTTGAAAGAAGATTTCTTACTACCTGCATCGATACCGTTCATGGAAATTCCTAAACATTAACAGTCGTCTCATTTCTTGTCAGCCATTTTCTATGCCTTAGGAAATCAATTTTTTAACCATTTATCACATCCCATAAAGATCAATTTACGCCACAATTCATAAAATCATAACATCCCTTTTAAACAAAATTCAGTGAAGTATATACCATCCAAAATCATTATATCTTATCGAGGAACAGAAGTAGGGCAACTCACCAATTAATCACTTAGGCTAAGGATACCTCGATCTCATTTGATTTTTTGACAACACTTCCCTTTTACACCTGTCCTCGATCATGAGGATTATACCATGATCACGTCCTTAACATATATCAATTTCAATTCATTCCCAATTGATCACTATAAGCACTTTCATTTCTTATTCTAACTCAAATTGAACTTTAAACTATCAGGGCTATGACCAACAATTATCCATTAACTCACCGATTGTTTCCAATATCATTTCCACACATATGATACATATAAACTTAAGAATTCCATTGGCCTTGGGGCTCCCATTATCAGGTGTGCTTTCACGTAAGTGAATCAGCTAAACCTTGATAACTCTTTCATCTACCATAATCATCGTCTTACATTTCAATCTTTTCATTATTGCATCATACCCATGTATTTTCACACTCAATTAATGTCATAGATGTACAATCATTCTTGATTTTCCACTAAATAATTTGACTCAAATTCATAAATCCGCATTCATAACTCTTGTCACGGTAATCAAACCCAATCGTAACTTCTCTAGATCGTAGAACATTTTATTTTCATCCACTTTATTTATACACTTTCAGTCTTGCCATTTCTAACATATCTCTATTTTCCTCTATCAATCCGTAACTATTACTTCATATACATATATCCCACATTCAAGGATATACCCCGGTATAACACGGGTGTCGTAATTCGTAATATATCCACCACTACCAATACACTAGATCTTCCTTTATCAGATCGAACTATACGCTTCTTCTTATTCCAAGCTATCCACAATTTCCATCTATCCCATTCTAACATATCACCCTTTCCTCACTATTTCTAACTGCTTAAACAATTGGGACATGCTCATGTGACTCAACTAGGGATCAGTTACTACCGTCTGCTATGACGACTTTAATGCATGTAACTCAATACAAATTTCAGAATGCCCATGTACAATCGTACTTCTGGGCTTTGATACCACATAGGTAGCACCCACTCCCGTAGGACCCGAACCCGATATCATAGGTGATATCCGAGTCCGTGCCTCACGAAAATGGTATGCTACCAAACTCAATTTCCGTTCAAAACTCAGTATGCCATTTTTAAAACTTTCTTTTTCTTTTTTTTTGAATCAATCACAAGCGCGAAATTCAATAAACGAGTGGGTCCACTATAGTTCAAAATCCTTTTTCATTCATATCACAAATCCAGTCATAGAAAGGTCCGCGACAATATTGAACACTTTCCGAAATCATATTACAAATACGACATTAGCCAATTAGGACCCACTGAAAAAAAACAAAGTACTAAATTGCAGAAATACAAATTTGTACAAAGACAAAATGACTCAATGCAGACGCAAACTGATCCCGACCCCTAATCTCCGATTGGCATGCAGTAGACATACTCCCGTTTGTCTAACGGGGTACTCTTCATAACCTGTAAAAATAATTGCAATGTTGGGTGAATTTGCGAACTCAGTTAGAAACCATCATCAATGGTCCACCCAACTCATGCATAAACAAACAATATACCGGTAATCACACAACAGCATAACCAGAATCATCACATGCATTTTCAAATATAAGGCATTTCGCCTTTCACACATTTCACATTCAATCATTTGCATATGCGAGGCACATGTGACACTTTCCATTCTCATTTTGTTATTGTGACCGTGCGTCGGAAATTGTCCCAGTGACGGGCACATTGCGTTGAGCCAGTGGCTCTAAATACGTTGGGCGTGATATGCCCTGATACATTGAGCCTGAGGCTCTAAATACGTTGGGCTTGAAGCCCTGTGCGTTGAGCTTAAAGCTCTCAAATACATTGGACCTGAGGTCCTGTTGCGTTGAGCTTAAAGCTCTGAGGCTGCTCCGGTCACAACTGCCTTTATCTGAACATACTTTATGCATGAAATGCACATATTCCAATTGCCAAATAACACATGCCTATTTTACATTTATGCCACGAAAACCAATTTATACACATAACACTTCAATAGCAAGTTACCGATACTTCGGACACCCATGGTCCGAAACCAATCACATTCAAACACATAATGCTTCATTCTCCACATGGCATAATTGCATAATTTAACACACAAGATTGAGGAACCAACTAGGTTACTCACCTGTACTTCCGAGCTACTGCCTGGAAGTCCCAGCACTGTCTGTGGAATGTCGATCCAACGGCACCTTGAAAACAGTCAAATCATTTCCAATTACTAAATGCACAATCGAAATAATTCAATGATGCACATGTCTAAAATAAAAGATGTACAATGCCTATTCATGACCTTCCCGGCACTAAATCCCAATTTTCACTTTCTTTTGTCACAATATAACTTTTCACTCAATTGATCAATAATAATTTATTTCAATTCAATAGCATATTACGGAACTCCACCAATTTCAATTCTAACACTTAGTCAATTTACCAAGTCATACCCATTAGGATATTCTCAAGATTATACTCCAAGTGTCATGAAACAATCCCTAGGTTGCAATAGAAAACCATATTCAACTTTCTTTCAATATTCAAATCTCATTTATTTAATTTCAAACTTTCTTTCTTTACCTCAATTGTAGACCTCTTTCCCTAATTTATAACAAATCAAGAATCGCCTCAATTGGAGGTCTACACCAATAGTTATGCCCCAAAAACCAATCTAATTCAAATCAGAAACTCATCCCTCGTTGCAACGTCCTGAAGTCGCTCGCCGCGGCGCATACCATTTTTCACGCTCGCCGCACGTACTAGTTTCCACTTGTTGCGACGTCCCGCTCGTCGCGGCGAACGCTCGTCGGGACGTCCATGCTCGTCGCGACGTACGCTCGTCGCGACGTCCAATAATTCCTTCGTCGTAATGTACGAGTCGCAGGTCGTCTTGTCCGACTAGATTCTCATCTTTATCCCTCTAAAACCAGTCATAAATCACTCTCAACTACCCCGATCTTTAACATTTAAACCCATGAATGCATTAAACTCATCAATAAACAACATAAAGCCATTTTACTTACCAAATCAAGCTTTCAATCCGCAAATCCCCGAAAATCCTCCAGCCCCTTCAACATCGACGGATCTCTCCCAAAACCACACCAAACTTCAACATCTTTAGGGTTTAAGCTTGGCTTTGCCCAAGGAAGAAGAAGCAAGCAAGAATCGAACACAAGAATAACGCAAGGAGGAATAACGAAGAACCGATCGAAGGAGGAGAAAAATCGTAAACCCTAACGTGAACACTGAAAATTTCCTTACATAGGTTTTTAAAACCTTTCAATCCCCTTTACTACTCTTTCTCTTTTCAATTTCATTTCCAGTCCAATTCGTCTCCAAATTTCAATGGCTCGACCTATTAATTTCTAAAATCATATTCCTAATTTTCCATGATCATTGGACGGCTATTTCAATACCATAATCAATCAGTCCGTCATCCGAAAAATTTTCAGTCTGGACATTTACTCCCAATTTGCCAGAAATATTTCCTAAGGCCACTATCAACTGACAATCACTCTAAAACGTTTCCAATTCAACCATTCAAACCCCATTAGTCCATAATTCATAGAACACATCATAATCGCAATTAAATATCGGAAAAGTCATAAATGCATGTACCTACGCGTGCACGCGCCAAATGACTCATTCCTCTAAAATTAGAGGCCAAAAGAATGCTCATTTTACTAAATGCAATGCAACAATCTAGCATGTCCCAATTTATCAAAATAATCTTCCCGTCGGTCACGGGATGTTACACAATGCTTCAAATTATCAATTATTTTTGTATAATGTTTTATAATAAATTAACAATAAAAATATATCGAAACATTATATACAATAATATGGATTAAAAATGTAACAAATAATTTATTCCAACATATTTTAACATTTCGTTCTAAGGTAGATAAAAAATTTGACTGCATTTTACAAAACATAGCTAAAAATATTTGGCTACATTTTTAGAAACGTAGCTAAAAATATTTCCATAAACATAGCTAAAAGCATTTGGCTACATTTCTAAAAACATTTGGCTATATTTATGGAAAAATAGCTAAAAATTTTAGGCTATGACTGTTGAAATATAGCTAAAAACTTTGGCTACATTTCTAAAAATGTAGCTAATAGTTTCTAACTACGAAAAACAAGCGTAGCCAAACTTATTAGTGATGATTCCTCCAATCATCACTAAAAGTATTTCACTATGAAAGTAAAGCGTTGGCAAAAACTTTTAGCGATGATAGCACAAAACATCACCTATAGTTTTTCAGCTACGAGGATTTTGTAATGTTTTGTGCGACAAAACTAAATCATCACCAATGACTTTTGGATACGATTTTAGTACCTTTAGTTACGATTTTTTTCATAGCAAAAGGTTAACTTTCTTGTAGTTTATGTTTGTTGAATCAAAGAGGATAACAAAACATAATAATGTTAATGGCTTTATTATTTTGATGCAAAATAATATAAGAATAAAATGAAATCATAAACATAAGATAATTGTGAAGTTGATAAGAGAAGTTGAAGCTTGCAACCGATGAAATGAAGATTAAACTAAGAACAAAAGAAGATTAAGACTCATTAAGGTCTTTGCATTACTAATTATAATCTCATTTGTTAATTTGATGTTCTAAAAGACTCACCACGCATAAACATTTTATCTTACTTAATTACATGAGTCTTTTTATTCATAAAAAATGTTGAAGCTTTTGGTTTTAATATAAAAGTCTTTTGATCTTTTAAGCAAACTTTAGGGAATATTTTGAGAAGTGTTTAATTCATAATTGTATTAAACAAATTGGGTTTGAGCATTCAAAGTTATTAAAATCATGCTTTTTGGAGGATGGGTGTCAACTTATGTGGGTTAAAAGTCGACCAATATAAGTTAAAGTTATTAAATTTGATGTACCGAGAGTTTTTTGTAATATTAGTTGATGTATTGGTCTGGTACATCAAATTTAATAACTTTAACTTATACGAATATATCTACCAATCAACCAATGTCTTAATAATTAGTGAATATATGAATTCGTTACTTATTGGTTAACAATCATTGCAAATGTTATTTTTAAGATCCAACTACTAGTAGGGATCCCAAATCCTTATAAATAGGTGTTTTCTGATTTTTTTTAGTATCAAGAAGTGTTTGAATGTCTTATACACATATTTCTATGTGTTTATCAAGCATTTAAAGCTTCATTATCTCATATTTGGGTGAGTGTGCCATTTTGAGTTATCAAAGTGAAGAAGTGAGATAATTTTGAGTTGTGATCCTTTGTTAGGATGTTGGGTATTATATTTGATAGTGTTCTAAGTGGTATTGATGTTTCTTTTCATCTTGGAAGAAGATTGTAAAAAGGGTTTCTCTTTGTCCAAAAAATATTATATAAAGGTAATTCTTCTCCTTGAGAGAAGAATTATAGTTAGATTCTAAGAAGAGTCTTAGGAGTGAATGAAGGCAAGAGTTGTTTGTCGAATCATTATAATTAGTTTGTATTCTCTTTTCCCCATTCGCTTTAAATTATTATTCAATTATTTTATTGATTAATATTATACAATTCTTCATTCTTATTATATTAATTGTTGGCAATTGAACATATTAATAAACAAGTATGTTATTTTTTTTGACCCAATTCTTCCCTCTCTTAGATACTATTAGAGACGAACAAGTAATATCAAAATGAGTCTATTAGGCTGACATTTTTAACAAAATCCTATAGCAAATATCATAATGGAACATTTAGGAGCATCATCATCATCATTCAACTAAGATGGATAAAGATTAGTGTACCTTTCTTTGATGGTAATGATTAGTTTTATTGAAAAATATGGTAAAATTATTTTTAATAATCAGAAGTGTAGACCTACAAAAATAGTTTCAAATGGTCAATTTATCCGTACTAAAATTGGAGATAACAAAAAAGGTCCCTAAATTAAAGGAAGAATCAAAACCTCAATATAAGAGATTAATTTCCTTAAATAGTAGGGTTGTGCAAATCTTATTTGTGTATTAAGAATAAAAATTCAATAGGGTATCTATAAGTGAAACAACTTATGAAATTTGGCATACATTAGAAATTATACAAAAGGGCACAAATCAAGTTAAGGAGAGTAAAGTAAGCATGCTAACACATTGATATAAATTATTTCAAATGAAGCATGATGAAAGCATATCTAGCATGTATACTAGATTTATTGATATTATTAATGCTCTCAAAAGTCTTTAAAAGACCTATACTAATGTTGAAATTGTAAGGAAGTTGTTAAGGTCACTTCCGAAAGACATTGGAAGCTACAATGATAGCCATACAAGAAGTAAAAGACCTAACAATATTACTATTGAAGGAACTTATTAGACCTCTCATCACATATCAAATAAGGCTCCAAGAGACTCAAAAAGAAATGACGCTCTTACATAAAAATAATTTAGTGTTCTAAGCCTAAAAGCAATAATCGAGTGAAGAGGAAGAGACATGAACTAGTGAAAGAAATGAAGAAGGCATTGTCTTAATTATTAAAAAATTCAAGAAATTCTTAACAAAGAAATTATAAAAAAGAAATGGCTTCAAAGAAGTAACAATGATTTAAAACATAAATTTTCTAATATTATTTTCTTTGAGTGTAGAAAATTCAACCACATAAATTCATAATATCCTCTACTCAAAGATAACTATCAGTTTGAGATAAACTATAAGAAGGAGAAGAAAGAGAAGAAGGAGAAGAAGAAATCACTTAAAGCATTTGCTTCAGATGACACAGATGAATTTGAAAATGAGCATTCAGAAAAAGAGATGGCTTGTATATGCTTTATCGCCATGGACAATAATGAGGTAATATCTAACCCTAACAACCAAAGATTGAAGCTCATTTTAAAATACATTAATTGTGTTATCTTTTAAGGATCTTAGAAAAGAAAGAACAAATGGTATGTAGTAGAGATAGTAGTTATTGGATTGAGTAATATTTTTAAAGATTTTATTTTTATATTAATGAATCTAATATTTTTGTATAAGAAATTCTTGAAATAAAATATGGAAAAATTAGCCCTTAAAGATAGAAAGAATGATCAAAGACTCTTTAAACAAGGATTGTAAACTTAAGAAGAATCCTCATTCAATCATTCGTAGTTGATGTTCAACAAGAGATAACTATTAGTTCACTTAGAAAATTGTCACATATTGCTTTTATTTATTAATTTGAGTATACAACTTTACTGTTGATTGTTTGGGTTTATATTATGAATGAGATTTTTTTAAAAACAATTATAGTGTGAACCTTAATACCTAGAATGAATAACATTTTTAACCTTTTTTATATTATGAACCTTAATACTTAAAATTAGGGACTATATTTAAAAGGAAGTTAATAAGTGAGAATTTATATTAGTTAGGCAATAATTTCTCCAAACCATTAAATAAGGATAGATTTTTGCACAATTAGAAGAGAATTAGTTATGTTTAATGGAAATTCATTCTTGATATTTAGTTAATTCATTCTCAATATATAGGAAGGTTGATTTATAAGTTAATGGTCGGCTAATATTGGTTAGAGTTGTTTAATTTGATGTATCAAAAGTTTGTTGTAACATCGATTAATGTATTGGTTGATTAATATAACTACTGATTGACTAGTATCTTAATGGCTAGTAAATTTGTGTGTTCAATACATAGTGGTTGACTAATATGTTATATTGGTCAAATTAGTACTCTGTAAATAGTTGTTGTACTGTCTAATTTTTTGTTCCAATGAATAATAGGTTCCTAAAGTCTTTTAAATAGGCATTTTCTCATTAGTTTTTGCATCAAAAAGCTTTTGATTGTCTTATACACACATTTCTAAGTGTTTTTCAAGCATTTGAGCATCATTATCTCATATTTGTGTGAGTAAGCCATTTTGAGTTATCAAAGTGAAGAAGTGAGATAATTTTGAATAGTAATCCTTTATTTGGGTGTTGGGTATTATATTTGAGAGTGTTCTAATTGGTATTGAGGTTCCTTTTTACCTTAGAAGAAGATTGTAAAAAGGGTTCCTCTTTACCAAGAAAAAATTGTACAAAGGTTATTCTTCTCCTTGAAAGAAGAATAGTAGAATTCTAAAAAGATTCTTGAGAGTAAACCTAAGTAAGGATTGTTTGTTGAACCACTATAAATATGTTTGCATTCTCTTTTTCTTGCCCTCTTTAAATTATTATTCAATTATTTGACTAATCAATAGTAAGTGATTTATTTATCATTATTATATTAATATCTGTCAATTAAATACACTAATTAGAAAAGTTCACCAATTTTTTTAACACCCAATTCACTTCTCCCCCTTTTTAGGTGTCATTAAGGACTAACAATGTTGATCCTTAAGATCAACAATTTGTTTGACATTTTCTTATAACCCTTACATATGAGTTTGAATCTATTTAAAGTCCTTTACTTCATCAAAGTTTCCTGCCTGAATTTGACACTATAATTAATAAATTGCTTTATTAGGAGACTCATTTAGATGCTACTTGATCCAAACAAGCATAATTTTTTTATTGATATAATTCTTATTACTTATATTTTCCAAAACTACTCTTAAAGATCATATATTATACAATTATGCTCAAAATTTATCCTGATCATCTCAAAAGAGTGATTGTAATTTTTGCAAACAATTATGATCATATTATTTCTAATTGTCGATAATCGCAACTTAATAAAATTTTGGGAGGCAATTCATCTCAGTCTTCTTATACTTCTATTGTTGTCATTGTGAGTCTTTTGATTTTACTTTTCTTAAGCTTTCTGTGAAAGACATTCATGATCTTCTCCAATAATTACAACAAGATGTTGGTAAATGCCCCTCACAAGTAATGTTGTGAATACTATACCAGAGTTGGTACCAAATTTGACACTGGTACAATATTGTACTGTTACTAATTAATACCGGATAATATTTTGGATAAATTTTTAAATTATAAAATAGTCTCTTAATTTTATATAATTAAAATTTAGACGATTATTAGAAATTTTGTTATATTAATTTAATTTTTATTAATAGCTAATATTAAATAATTAAATAATTTTATTTAATAATATAATTGTATTTAAAAATAAAAATAAAACTAAAATTATTTCATATATTAAAATAATTAAAATATATGCTTATATTATAAAATAAAATAATTATTTAAAAATAATATTGAAAAGATCG
>JANITW010143629.1:0-12141 GCA_027564335.1 Erythroxylum williamsii | reverse complement strand
AATGACTATAAAAACTATAATGCATGCACAATACAACATTTGCCTGTACTCAATCCTAACCCGATCCAAATTACCGATATACCCGTCACATCGGTAACGGGATGTTACATTTCTTGTGAGTTAGGTTTCTAGTTTTGGATAAGAGATTGTAGCTTGGGCAATCTCTAGTTGTACATAACTTCTAATTATTTCTAAAACTAAAAGAATTTGGGTTCATACCTGCATAGCTATTGTAAGCTACATGATTAACATCAACTCATGAGCATCAGGTCTTGAACTTACAGTGTGAGGGCTGCTATATCGATTTCGATTTTAGACCGTGGTTCTGTTTTATGTTCCTCCAGCGAGCCAGCCACAGTCATTGCAACTTACGCTAGTTTACCCTTCCTCCTTTGTAATTCTTTATACCATTCCAGTATTCCGTGCAGTTGAAAATATGTTTCCTTCGTGTGCCCTTTCTCCTTGCAATGATCACATAAGTTTTTGTCCCTTCTATTCCAAATCGTTTGTCGATAAAATCCCCACTTTCCTATCTCTTATAGTTGCTCAGATTAGCCATAAGGGCCACCCCATCTAATTCATGTTCTCGGCATTTACATTTTTTTGCTTTTTTATTGTTAGTATTATGGAATATGCTTTGTTTACTTGCTGCAAAGTATCTAGCAACATAATTTGACTCACCATTATAGCGTATTCTTCTTTGAGACCTAGCAAGAATTGCATTAGTTTGTTTGTGTTAAAAACTCCCAAATTTTTACTGGCATTTTCACCGTAGCGTTCTTTTAATTCGTCCTAGAGATCTCTCGCTGTCATCATCACTAAGAAAGAGTCGAAGATTTCCTTTGA
The DNA here is from genome assembly GCA_027564335.1 of Erythroxylum williamsii. Classification (NCBI taxonomy): domain Eukaryota; kingdom Viridiplantae; phylum Streptophyta; class Magnoliopsida; order Malpighiales; family Erythroxylaceae; genus Erythroxylum; species Erythroxylum williamsii. The sequence goes on along the minus strand of JANITW010143629.1, from coordinate 11,295 downwards.
TAGCGAGTTAATGATCCAAACTATGACCATGTTATCTGCTTTCTTCCACTTCTTCATAAGTTTCTCATTTTCGCTGGGTGGATGTATTTCTCTATTCATGAAACCTAGTTTTCCCTTAGCTTTCAATGAAATAATCATTGACTGACTCCACAATAGGTAGTTTGCTCCTTCGAGAGATGTATCTATGAGGGGATTTCTTGGGTTATCCGCCGCCGTAATGTTGTAAGCTTCCTCATTGAAAAGGATTTCTGTATTGTCTTCCATCTCCATTTTCAAAGTTAAAAGGTAATGTTTTTTAGAAGGTAAAGCAGAAATACTGCTCTGATACCATGAAAATTCTTCATAATATATATATATATATATATATACATACATACATACATACATATATATAAGGCATTGTTGTACAAAGAATTATGTGCAGTTGTGAATAAACATGTTCTGTCTCATTTAACAAACTTTTATTCCTTCATGGTTATTTATAGTCTGGTGGTATGTACAGTTGTCTGGTGTGTATAGTTGTCTGCAGAGGTAGGATGATATGGGCCTGTCGACAGCTTTGCAACAACTAATTAGCAATAACTCTAGGTTAAACGTTGCTCCTTTGTACCATCTACCTTCAATAATGTTTCCTACAGTGTTTTTTAATATACTGATAATTGTTTGAGCATTGTTCAATGAGGAAGCTACTTGGTTCTTTAAGCCTTCCACTGGCACTGTTCTTGTAAAGATTGAAATTGTTTGATTAGACGATTGAGGCAGAGTACACAATTTTTATTGACCTTATCAATGCTATGTCCTTTACCTTGAAAATGAATTTCAGAGCATTGAGAGTTACAAAATTTTCTATTAATGCAAATAAGTGACACCAGAAGCTAACATGAATGAGCAATGATCAAGACATTTTTTTTTTGTAAAGACAAAAGAATATTGCTGTAGGTTATACCTTGTTAAGTAGATAGCCTCTAGGTATATGCATTAACAATGACAACTGGTTACATAAAATAGAGGAAGCAAAAGAGGAAAGGCTGAGAAAATAATTTGTTATAGAATGTTAAGAAATCCTTCCAAAGCAGGAATCAAAAGTTTCAGATTCCAATTTGGCTACACCAAGAACTTAATTCACGTTCAAGTTGTCAATGTAACTCCGTTAAGAGAATGAACACGTATTTACATCTTGAACCTCACTTCTAGAAGATAATTCATTGGGTATCCTTTTAAACTCGTCACATAAAGGGCAATTTATATGAAAACCACTTGCTATGGATCTTGACTTTATAGGGCAATTTATATGAAAACCACCTGCTATGGATCTTGACTTTTTAACCAATTAGCATATGGATAAGATTAGTAGAAGATATGTAAATGTCATCATTTACAATGTTTGAAGAACTGAATCAAAAGTTAAATCGGTAAGACAAAAAATTTAAGGTTTAAATTATCCTTAACTATCGAAAAATTTAAAGTTTAATTAAAAAATATTATTAAATAAAATTAATTAATTAATTTTAGTTTATCAAAACTTATTAATTCATAAAAATTGATTGGTTCTTAATAATAAAATTTACTAAAGTAAATCGACTAATAGTTAAAAACTGACTAAGAAAACGATTAATGAGCCACTTTAGCCTTTTGTTGCATACAATAATCTTAATAAAAAGATCAAGTGCCCATACCTTAAAATACCTTTATAAGATGTTTTGTTTGTTCTCTCCACCGATCATGAAACTTCCGTGAATGAAAAGCCTCTCTGTAAAAAACTATTACATATTTTCTCATTTGCTGGACAACAATTGATTATATTTTTTAATTTTTCAATAATTTATCAATTAAGTCATGTAATTTGATTCAGATAAAGATAATAAAGTCACTCATTAAAGATCTAAATTAATGGTCTGAAGTCTAGAGAAAAACGGATCCTGATTAGTATGGATCGGACCCATATTAAGCCCATGATGGGAAGGTCCAATATGGATTTTATATATAGAAGGTTAAGGTCTCCTGTAGCTATTGTAACAAATCCTGAATTGATGGATACTCTGACCCATTTTCAGGTTCACATATATAGAAAGCTACAGAAAGGCTTTAACGCGTTGTGGAAAGCAACTCTTATGAAGGTCTCAATGAATTTGCACTTGTTACGACTTCGAAAAGCTTGTTGGAAAGTTATGGAACCGAAATCAAGTATTTCCACATTTCTTCGTTATTTCTCTTTCACGTTCGATCTAGGATACATAACTAAAGCTTTTGTTACATGTTACAAATGATATTGGAGTGATTATGTGATCGGGTGGCTAAAAACGAAGTATTTTTTGTTTTTCTCCATTAGAGCTTTTCAGTTTTTTCTTGCATATTGATGCTTGAAAGTATGTTAAATGTGGTTAGCGGTGAAAAACGAGTTGAAAACTAGCCTGGGACCATGAAAAATTGGCTTGAAACTCACTGAAAATTGCTCCATTCGTCATAGGGAATGGAGACCACCACATGCGCCCAATGCATGCACAGTGCACGTGAGGAAGCAGTAAGGCTGACGAGTGCGGCAACGCATGGTGACGTGAGAAGATAGATGCATGTAACGCATATGACACACCCCTGTGTTCATGTGTAGTACTGCCTTGAGATGGTGCGACTGACGCTTGTGACGCGTGCATTATATAGATGCTCGACATGTGGCCTTTCAAGGAATGGACACATGTCACGCGTGTGATGCACATCAAAAGCGGTGAAAACGTGGGTGTGAGTCGTGGCACATGCACCACACCCGTCATAAAGGTGCAGGAGCGTGGGTGCCAGTCTATACGCATCTGACGCTCCATATGAGCTTCTAAGGCAGGTGTGTGAATGACATACGTGCCCATGCCCACCCATGTGGTTGATGCCAGCACATTAAAGGACAAAAAAGACTTTAAAAATTTCAGAAATCTCGTAAAGTTGCGCCGAATTTTTTTGGGACAGTTTTTAAGTCAGAGGAATTCATAAATTGAGTTTTTAATTTTTTCGGATTAATTAAATTGGTAATTTCACCCCAAAAAAAGGAACTAAGGCATTCTAAAATCATTTCGAGTGAACTTTCATGCTACGAACTTGACATGAGTGAGATACTTGAGGCTTTCATGTCTCGTGTGATAGGCTTATTGTTCGATAATGCATGATAATCGCTTTGATTTAGACTTTCACAACAAAATTCCCAAATAAAATTAATTGATAATGTTTTCAGCATAAGTATGTGATAATTCGACCGTGTATCCAAATTTTGCATTTATTGGTGGTACATTATCACATATTATATGCCCATAAAGAATGTGAGAATAATATACAAGTGTATCCCTTGTGTTTGTGGACTTGTAGGTACTGATGAGAATGTAGTCACTATTGTGGCCTTTCGAGTCAGTATTTTAAATTGTTTTGCTTGCATATTTAGGGATGTCGCTGGTCTTATGTTCGGTTGTTCTGCCCATAGATGTTGACCTTACATAGCATTTGAGATGTGCGTAAAGGCATTAAATGGAGGAAATCATTGCTTAAATGATCTATTCGCCCACAGGGGGTAGTATCATGAGAGTTGATGGTATGTACTCTGATCGCTTTTATATAAAGGTTCGATTGCATGCATTATGTATTAAGCCCATAGATGTTTCAAAATATGTGTAGTTAGATTCTCGGTACATATAATATTTTAAGGCTTTAAGTATCGTTGTTATCCTATATTTGTGCTGATCTTTGCATTGTTATTTTGTAGTTATCTTTTTAATCAACAAACACAGTGCCAGATGGCAAATATTGATATGGTCATATGTATGGATAAGGCATCTCCACTTACATCTAGTAGCTCGAAGGTTGATAAGATAGCCTATGCAATCTGGGATCGGTCAAACACATTATGTTATATGACCATTAAAAGATCCATTCAAGACCATTTGCTTAGTAGACTTTCAGAAATAGCCATAGTGCGGAAATTTTTGGATAATGTCTCTTAAAGGTACACGGTCTCATTTAATGCTGAGATAAGTATCCTGATTAAAGAATTATTCTCTATGAGGTACATTAGAGAAGGGGGAGTGAGGGAGTACATATCAAGAATGGTCAGTCTCTATAGTGAACTAAAGATACTGAAGATTCCTCTTGCAAAGTGAGGGAGTACATATCAAGAATGTTCAGTCTCCACAGTGAACTAAAGACACTAAAGATTACTCTTCCTGATGTCTGTATAGTTCACCAGGCTCTAAACACACTCCCTCCAAAGTTTAGTATTCTAGTGACAACATATTTTTCGTAGGATGAGGCTTGAGACATCAATACCTTGATTGACAGTTGTGTTGCCAAGGAGGAGAAGCTGAAGAATGCTCCTTATACAACATTGATTGCAACAACCAAAAGAAAGGCCCAAACGTACAAAAGAAAGAAATCCAAATCCTCTGCACATGTTCAGTTTGGTCAATCTAGTATTGTTAAGGGTATAAAGGATGATGGTAAAGGAGAAGGGTCATAAAGGTCCAACATCCAAAAATTTAAGGCTTGGAAGGAGAAACAAGAATTGTCAACTTCTTGGCTTATAAGATTCATGAATCAAATTATGCTATAGCTACATTCAACTCTTGGTGATTGGTGTAGGTTCTAGGGAGCCCACTTTCATGGTAGATCTTCATCATGGATTTAGTGAGGGAACATACTCATGAGTATTGACACCACACTTTAACCCAAAACCTTCAGGCATTAGGTTTATGGGTCCTTTTCACCTATATTTCCTTCACTAGCTCCATTTCTTTCCAATATGGGATTCCTATTCACACTTGACATCCCAACAATCTCCCCCTCAAGTGTGAACTTCCGCATTGAACTTGGACTCTTCCTTGAGCGAAAACCTTTTTGCTTAGTAGCTCAAGTATATGGCGTCACCAAGAGCCTTTGTACTTTATTGATCTGGACCTACCAAGAGTCTCCTTGCTCTTCTTCGTAGGGAAGCAACCACAGGATCCGACTAGCATCTCCATACTCGTCCCTTGCTAAACCATCAACTCTAATAACATTTGTAGGTTCTAAGGAGCCCACTTTCATGGGAGATCTTCATCATGGATTTGCTGAGGGAATATACTCATGAGCTTTGACACCACACTTCAACTTAAAAACTTAAGGCATTAGGTTTATAAGTCCTTTCTATTTATATGTCCTTAACTAGCTCCATCTCTTTCCAATATGGGATTCCTACTCACACTTGAGATCCCAACAGTTAGACAGTGGAGCATCTAATCATGTTGCTTCCACGATGTAGGGGTTCATATCTAGGAGAAAGCCAACTAAAAGGGAGGAGAAACTGATGGTTGACAATAATAAAGAAGTTGATATATATTCTATGGGGAATGTATGTTTGAACCTCGATATAAGGTTTGTACTTGTATTACATGACACATATTAAATAATGTTTTTAGATAGAATCTGATATCTATATCAGTGTTAGACAAAGAGGGTTATCGTTTTGTCATTGATAATTTAGTTGTATAGTTATCTTTTAATGCAAAACATATTGGAACTACCTTCTTATCATAGAAATTATATAAAATGTGTCTCACCCCTCATAAGATGTATACTTCTTCATATATTGCTTAACTTGTTACTCAAAAGAGACCTCTGATTAAGGAAAAGTCATAAATGTTATGGCATAAAAGTTTATGCCAGATTTTAGAGAAAAAGTTGAGAGATTAATAAAGGAAAATATTCTCCCAACTCTAGATTTTGATGATCTGGAAAAATGTGTTGACTTTTACAGAGGCAAGTTGGCCAAAATAAAGGAAAAAGTGATCAACTCAGGATTTAAGCTTGTTAGATTTCACACATACAGATAGTATTGGACCCTATACAACTACATTTATTGATGTTACGATTATGTGTTCCTGTTTAAGAGAAAGTTTGAAGTTATTGACAAATTCAAGATCTTTAAGATTGAGGTTGAGAACCAATTGAGAAAATTATCAAAATTGTCAAATCTGACTGTGGAGGAGAGTATTATGGCAAACATGGTGGTTTAGGACAAGCAAAAGGTTTGCTTGCTAAGTATGTGGAATCTTGTGGAATTGTGACTCAGTTCACTATAGTAGGTATTCTTGAGCAAACTGGTGTGACTGAAACACGTAATCGAATCCTAAAGATCAAGATGAAGTTAATACAGAGCAGGACTAACCTACTTGATTATCTAAAAAGGGTGGAAGCCTAGCCTTTCACGCATTTATGTATGAAGCTACCCTACTGAGGTACATTTGTATAATCCTTATGCAAGAAAATTGCACACCCATTCTACTCGTTGCTATTTAGCTGGATATCTGGACCACTCTAAAGGCTATAGATTTTACTATAGAGAAGTGAGGCTAGAATAGTTGAATCACAAACATCTAAGTTTTTGGAATATGATGTCTGTGATAGGAGTGGACACCCTCTTAACCTTCAAAGGATAACATAATGGATATTATAGTTATATCATATCCTCCACTCGTATGATCTAAATACCATGCTTGTATAGGAACAGGAACCCATACCTGTACAAACAGAGGTTCCTGGGGTACAAGAACTAATGCAGTTGCAAAGATCCATCAAAATTAGATGACTTCCTATCTCATCTGATTATATAGCCTATTTTGGTGAATAAGAATATGATATTGAAATTGTAGTGGATCCAGTCACTTTTGTAGAAGCTGTTTCTGGACCTTATGCAGATTTTTTGTGGGATGCAATAAAGGTTGAGATGTAATCCATGAAGCATAACAGGGTATGAAAGCTAGTTGATTTGCCTCAACATTGCAAACTTGTCAATTGTAAATGACTGTTTAAGACCAAGCAGGACATTCAAAATAAAGTTGAGCAGTTCAAGGCTCGATCGGTTGCCAGAGTATTCACTCAGAGAGAAAGGGTTGACTTCAATGTTACCTTATCTCTACTATCTTATAAGGATGCATTTAGAGTGATTATGGCAATAGTAACTCGTTATGATATGAAGCTACATCAGATGAATGTCAAGACCACTTTCCTGAATAGGGACCTTTATGAAGGGATATATATGGATCAACCTAAAGGATTTCAGGATCAATGAGAGATTTATAAGCTTTACAAGTTGAGAAAATCAATATATGATTTGAAACAGGCTTCCAAACAGTGGTACCTAAAGTTTAAAGAGGTTGTGACCTCTTTCAGCTTCGTAGAAAATAAAGTTGAATGATGCTTGTATCACAAACTCAGCGGGAGAAAAGTTATCTTCCTATTGTTATATGTGAATGATATATTATTCGAATCAAAATGACTTGACCATGTTGCATGAGGTTAAGCAACTTTTGGCCAAGCATTTTTCACATGAAGGATCTTAGTGAAGCATCTTTTGTTCTAGGTATTCATATTCATCGGGACAAATCTCAACACTCTTTAGGCCTCTCATAGAGTGTGTACATTGAGCGTGTATTACAAAGGTTTAATATGGCTACTTGTAAACCTATTGTAGGACGAGTCTTTCATGATGAGAGATTATCTTTAGCACAATGTTCAAAAAATGAAGTAGAGAGAGAGGTTATGAGGAAAGTTGAGAGGCTATAAGGAATGTTCCTTATTTTAGTGTGGTTGGTAGCCTAATGTATACCCAAATATACACTAGATAGGACATTGCCTTTACTATTGAACTGCTGGGTCATTATCTGATTAACTTAGGTATAGACCACTAGAATACAATTAAGCGAGTGTTAAGATACTTAAAGGGACCTAGAGATTACATGTTGGCATGCGAAAGGGTCAACAACCTAGACTTTGTAGGTTATATATATATATCCTAATTTTGCTATGTGTCTGGATGGTTGAAAGTCCATTTCAGGTTACGTTTTTATGTTAGCAAATGGTACAGTATCGTGGAAGAGTGTCAAACAGACACTAGTGACTTTCTCGACTATGCATGCAAAATTTGTAGCATGCTATAAGCTTCTTCACAGGCATTTCGACTCAAGAACTTGATTTTTGAGTTGTATATGGTTGATTCAGTAGCTAAACTCATTCGGTTGTATTGTGGTAATCTTGTTGCTGTGTTGTTTAGTAACAATAATAAGAATATCACAAGGTCTAAGCATTTGTAAGTCAAGTATTTGAACATAAAAGAGTTGATACCAAAAGGTGATATTGAGGTAGAACATTAAAGGATTGAGGAAATACTTACTAATCCTTTAACTAAAGGACTTCACCCCTTTATATTTGAAAGATATGTATACAGTAAGGCTGCAAGTCCTTAGACATTAGGAGTTAGGGATCGTTATGTTTACTCCTTGTATGTTTATATATTTTAATGTATTATGACAGTATGATTATTATTAATAAAGATGATCATCGTTTATCCTCAGTCATACTTGTTACTATACGTTGCCATAATACATGTAAAAGTCTTAAGGTCTGTGTCGATCTTAAGCATTTTAAAGGTCATTGGGCATATGTACAGATTGACCTTTGACCTATATCATTAGGACACATACAATTTAATATGTATATCCATGGATTTTGACATAACATATGGGGATATAAGTGTTTAATCCCATAAAAGTATTCTCTAATGTAGTTTAGCATTTAATAAGAGAACATAAAGATTTTTTCTGATGCAGTTTAGCATTTAGTAAGAGAAAATAAGATTTATCTGATGCCATTTTGCATAAACAATTTGGTATAAAGTTTAGAGAAATTGAAACCTATTAATAGAAAGATGATACATATCATATCATATGGGTATCATCCGAGTTTATCACATTCTATTTTCTCATTCATGTTAGTTTTGTATTAGATATGCATGATTATATTGGACTTGTGTCACATATGACATATGTGTTTGATATTTTTTTGGTATCAAAAGCCTTGCGAGACATAATGATGGACTTTTAATATCTTTAAATCAAATGTTTTGTTTTAAACTTTATACTAATTCAGTAATTTGGCTTAACCGTATTTTCAAATTGGTTTTAAACTTAAGTCAATAACACAATTGATTATTGTCTAAGGGGGAGATTTTAGATATTTTCCTATTTGGTGGACAATAATTAATTGTATTTTTTAGTTTTTCATTAACTTATCGATTAAATTATTTAATTTGATCCAGATAAAGATAATAAAATTACTCAATAAAAGACCTAAATTAATTGGCCGAAATCTAAAAAAAATGGACCTCAATTAGTATAAACCAGACCTATATTAATTTCGTGATCGAGAGGTCCAATATAGATATTATATATAAAAAGTTAAAATCTCTTATAATTAATGTAACAAATCATAAATATACGAATATTCTAACCTATTTAGAAGTTTACGCATTCAGAAAGATACATAAAGGCTTAACGCATTGCGGTAAGCAACTCCCATGAAGGTCGGTATTTTCACATTTCTTTATTATTTCTCATTCACGTGATACGGAACTAAGGATTATGTTATGTGTACATAAACCTCGTCGTAACTTAAGACACTCAAACGACCATAAGACAGATCTCAAAAGACTTGAATTCGACATTTTGATTTCTCAATCCACATAGACACAATTTTGACACCATGCACGATCCTTCTCGGCCCACCACAGGCTACCCTCTTCCCTAAAGAAAAACCCCGCCGGCACCCATCGACACTGCCTAGCCCCACTATTATGAACAACCAGACTCAAATAACAACTCTTACTTTTACTACTACAACCAAGAACAACAAAAACCATTTTACTCTAACCAAGGCGTTCTTATCCTTTGCTGCTTGGTGGTGGCCATCGTTGCCGTCACGGTCATCTTCTTCACCATCCTCTTCATCATATGGCTCGTCGTCTGACCTCGCCGTCCCGATTTCCAGCTCACCTCTCTTTTCGTCTGCAACTTTCAATCTCTCTTCCTCTTCTCAAACTGGCAACTGGCAACTGGCACGCACTGTTTCGAGTGTACAACTGTAATAACAGAGAGCTATTAACAAGGGAAATACTGCAATGAACAACGGAGTTGAAATTTGCAGTGGGCAGTACACGACAAGGCGAGTACAGAGCAAATTGAGCAGAAATAGAAGGTTCGAGGAAGAATTCTGGTATAAGGTACTCAGATGACAAGAGAGAGAAAAGTTATAACCAATAATATGTCAAAAAAAAAACCTCCCTATCTCAGTATGCCCTATTCTCTTTTTTTATTACATTAGGTATCCCAACTTAGCCGGACTAATCCTAATCCTCTAAGACCTCACCCCAAGAGCCCTAGAGGGGATAAACCTGGAAACCCCAAGATCCCTCAGGTTCCTACATCGCCTGTACACGTCTGCGCACAAGGAGTCTTCACATACTTGATTGTTTAGCTGATAATTGATCACTGGCCTCCCTTGCTCAGCTTCAGGTTCCCATCAGCCCCCAGGTTCCCTAGTAGCTCCAACTTCCACACTGTCGCTAGAAGCGAGACGTCCGTAATTGATCCGATCAAGGAGCTGTGCCCAGGGGGCTAGAGGATCATCAATAGGAATAATGCCTATTTCTCCTCCGTTGGCGTGACTCGAACTCAAGTCCTCCTGAAAGGGAGAGCCTTAAGTGAGGATCTTTGACCACTCAGGCCACTCCTACTTGTCACACAGTACTGATTCCTGGTAACTAAATCTAAATCAACTCACTGCTAGCCCACCACGTAGCCTTGTAGGACCACAGGATTATTCTTTTCTCGCAGTGACCTTCTCATAGCTATTGGTAAAGTTGGTGAATCACTAGTATCACTTGTTGTAGCCTCGTCAGCACTAGAGGATGGGCCGGGTTTCATCACATTGCCTCCCTCAGAAAAAATAACCTTGTCCTCAAGGTTCTCTGTAGCACCATCATGAGTCAAGTAAAGGCAGTGGAATACTCTGAGTTACTGGATTCCCAATACACTTTTTAAGAACCGAGATGTGAAAAACAGGATGTATACGAGTAGAGGGTGGTAATTCGAGCTTGTAGGCAACAGCTTCAGCTCGTTTGAGAACTCGAAATGGTCCAAAATATCTTTGCCCTAACTTTCGGTTGCGGTGTAAACTTGATGATAGGGTTGTAGTTTCACGAACACCCAATCGTCAACTTCAAAGGTGGCATCTCGACTATTCTTATCAGCTTGATTTTTCATCCTTGTTTAAGCCTTAAGCAAATTAGCCTGCAATTGTTGCAGTAATTGATCCCTCTGAGCAAGTGCAGAGTCAACAGTAGAAAGCTTGGCAGTTCCCGGCACGTACCGAATCATTGTCGGTGGATCTCGACCATAAAGGGCCTTGAAGGGTGTCATGCCAGCAGAAATATGATGAGCCGTGTTATACCAG
>JANITW010143565.1:0-25301 GCA_027564335.1 Erythroxylum williamsii | reverse complement strand
TGTGATTTTGTATATGATACTTTAATGTTCAGTTTAGATTATTTATATGGTTTGTAGGAATAAAAACTTTTCAGAAAATTTTAGTAGCTAGTATGAAATATCATTAAATCTGAAGAGTGGAACATGAAAAGATCATTGGAAAGAGTGAAATCGAATAGGAGGAAGTGGAAGCGAAGGTGTACTTCAAGCGGCTAACTATAGTGCGTTTCGCTCTCGTGGCTAAGATTTTAAATAGTAATCTTGGCCGAGAGGTGTTTAGCTCTTGTTCTGAAGATTAAATTGCTGTCCCTAAAGCATTGGATGAGCAACTTACTCTCTGGGCAGAATCACTGTCCAAAGTACTTGTTCAAATGGTCTTTGATCAAAACTTTCCCAAAGGGCCTTGGATTTTTTTGTTTGTTTGTTTGTATCATGCTCTTAAATCGAGTGCATTTGGGCAGTCCAAATCTAATATCTACAAAAATGTTCTATTTTAGATTTGTTAAGACGTCATCACATGATTTTAGGTATTAGCAAGGGCGGGGATCTGCTACTTGAGGTAAATTATGATAATTCTTATGTACTTGTGTGTCTTGTCATAAATGGATTCTGACTGGGAGCAATAATATGTTAGAATTTGACTAATCGTTATTTTCATTGGTTGTTCTTGTATAGTCTAGTATTCTTTATTTTACTTGAGGACAAACATAGTTTAACTGTGAGGAAATTTTTGTGTCTAATTTCTATTGATTTTGTTTAATGAATTGAGTGAAAATGGCATGAATGTTGAATGGAGTGTCTTGTGAATGTTGCACAAAAATAAGAAAAATTTTGCATGAAAGAATGAACTTTTAATGTTGGACATGAATTATGAATGGTGTTAATTAATACATGTTAATGGAGTCACAACTGTGACTAAGTCAAGGGTGTGACAAGGGGAGTCACACTTGTGACTCCCACAGTCACAGGTGTGACAGAATTTTCTTTATTGTCTTAATATTGCGTGTCATCTGTAGGGTTGACGGCGTGAAAACTTAAACCTAGTTCACATTAAAAATAGAAAATTAAGAATGTGGAGGTGGACACAAACATACCTAGAAAGAAGAAAAATGAAGAAAAAAGACAACTAAAAAGAGAAGAGAAAAGAGAAGACTAGTAGGTGGTAAGGAAGAAGAGGAACAACAGATAGAGAGAAACAGAGGTGAAAGCTAGTGTGAGCATTCGATCATCGGGGTAAGGATCAACTAGAAGCATATGGTGAGAGTTGACGCAGAGATCTTGAGAGTGGTAGGAGACCACCGCCAACTCCCTCATCCGAATACTCTAATTTGCTTATTTTGGTTTACATCTGTTGCATTATTGAATCTGAACTTAATACTCTGTTAACTCTTGGATAGTTTATTTTGGTTATTTAATCTATTTATTTCTTTAAGACTTCTTCGTTGCTGATAAAGATGGGATTAAAGTATATAAAGATGATGAACTTTGTTTATTCCATGATGGGCTGATTCTTTCTCTTGAGAATTAATGAATCTAGTTTAGTCGACTATGCATGATTGAGTTACTGTTTTGTTGTCTTATTATTTGCTATAGTTTCTAAGCTTATTGGATGTAATAGTGTGGCTAACTTTTGCATCATTTAGGTATTAAATGAAGGATCGAGAGAAGAAGTTTAATATTGGAACAAGAAACTATAGACGCTTGGGTTGAGAATTAGAAATATATTAAATTAAGTGGTCAATTATTAGTGGGTTTCCATAATTAATTTGGATAACAAACTTGTCGAATACTAAAGTTAGATTTGGTTTATTATTTGAACTAATTTAGAACCCAATTAGTAATTTTAACAAGACAATTATCCAATCAATTCATCTTAGTCTTGCATAGGAGATTTAATTGGTGAATTTAATTTCTCAAAAGCTTTTCATACCAGTTGATCAAATCATTTTGCTTCTAGTTAAATTAGTTTATTTTTTAGTCTAATTGTTTGATTCTCTTTAAGCCTTTACTCAACAAATTAGGATAGAATGTTTAGGATTGCATTTGTTTTTTTAAAGTTTTCTTCAAGATTAATATGAGTGAACCAATTTCACCTTCTTGAGAGATGACCCTGGGTAATCAACTACAACTACCTTGTATACTTGCGAGTAGGATAGCCTAGGTCTTTGTAGAACTTATTTTGGCACAACAACATCCTATACCACAAATATAATAGACTAAATATATGGTAAACGACAGTACAATGGAGAGATGCTTTTTTTTCATAATGGGAGTAGTTTATTAAGCTCAACCCACACCAACATATTAGTGACCAACTTTTGATTCAACACTTCTGTGAAGGGTTGCTACCAATAGATAAAAAGTATGACATATGTTGCTTATGGAAGAGCATTCATAAGCAAAACCCTTAAAGCTAAGAAAATCCTAGTTTAACTGAAAAATAATGACCTTCTAATTCGTGCATGTATAGAAATCTAAGTAATGGAGATTTGGTGTATAGTTATCATAAATTTTGTTCTTATTTTCTTATAAAACTCAACTATGAGATATTATATTTGCTTAAGTTTTGATTGGCTTGTTTCTTATGACGTGTATAATTTTTGATGATATAATGAACAAATTGGTTAAAGTTTCTAGTTACTATTTACCTTAGTGAATATGTTTGCTTGAAGACGAGAAAAATTACCTATTGGGGAATTTAAGAAGAATGTAAAATGTTATATCTTACTCTAATATTTAATCTTTTACACCTAATTTAGTCTTATATTTGTATGTGGATCTGCTAAAGACAAAATGAAGATATTTAGTCATTTATGGATAGTTTCAAATTGTGATCCTCAAATTAAATATAACTTTTCCATCTGGACTTCAGTTAAGATTATTTAAGATAATATAAATAGCATAAGAGGATATCTAAACGTTTATTTTGATTTATACACATATAAAATCTAAAAGTCTACTATAGTGCATATTTATAAGAAGAGGTGGAGTAAAACATGACCCATGAAACACTTAAGTGACTAGAGTGTAATTTATAAGAAACTTTACCAAATTTCTACACTCACTTTTGATTGAAACTATTGTATTAATATTTTCTCTTATTTTCTTATGAAATTCAACTATGAGATATTATGTTTGCTTTAGTTTTGATTTGATTTCTTCTTATGGTAGGTGTAATTTTTGATTCCATAACAAATGAATTGGTGAAAATTTTCTAGTTACTTAGTGAAGTTGTTTGCCCAAGGATGAGAAAAAGTTAAGTATGGGAGAATTTAATAAAAATGTAAAATGTTATGTTTTCCTCTCATAATATTTAGCCTTTTAAACCTACTTTAGTCTTATATTTGATTTAGGATGCAAATGCAGGTATTAAGGACAAAATCACATGTAACTTTCTGATTCAACCTTCAGTTGAGATTATTTAAGATGCTATGGAAAACTCTATAAGATCTCTAAATTTTTAGAGTTTTAAGTTTTAAGTGATTTTAGCTAAACATAACTTTGTAGATGACCATGTGCTAAGGCGTGTTCCTCACTAAAAAAAATGATAAGAAGGTAAAACATGGCCTATCATATTTTAAAATTCCAAAGGTTATAGCATAAATATAGGCTAGGTACTCTCTATAGGATTAACTCTTACTTATACTACTACGTAAATATTTAAGAAGGTTTTATTTTTAGGTGCAGGCAATAGCATACCAAAAACCTCTTTAAAAGATCCATAGATCACTCTATAACTTATAAAGTGTCTTGTTATCATGTTAAATATATCTAAAGATGCCATTTTTGACAATCTTTGTTGATGGGAAGTACTTGGCCAAGAACTCCCACTAGCTTATCCCTGTGATTAAAGTTATAGATAATCAAGTCAACACATTTTTTGCTTGAGCTCTTAATGAAATGGGAAGAATCTTAACTATATGTCATCATTAGTTATTCTGTTAATCCTTAAAGTATCACATATCTCTAAGAAGATGGCCATATGGGAAATTGGATCCTCATCTAGAAATCTGTTAAATTGAACAAACTATTGTAACATCTTAATGATGTTTAATATAATCTCAAATTGTTCATGGAAGTTAATGGTCTAATAATGATGGGTAGTAGGCTAATTAGCAATGGCTTTATGTAATCCAACATTATTCTACTCTCTCTTGCTATTGTATCAAATTATTAACCTTAGACTATTAACTTTTTCCTTTCTGTGAGTGTCTAAAGAAGTGTCTTTGCTATTTTCAAATCTCCTTAGAGAAAAGGTTAGAGGAATTGCCTCTAGTCATACATCAAGTGTCACACACTTGAATTTAAAATAGTTTAAGCATAAAAAATAAAAAAAAAGAATATACACAAAAAGAAATAAAAAAGAAACAACTAGATTAATAATACTTGAGCCTCTTTAATATTACTTATACTGCCCATAAAGTACTAAGTCAAGTCCTCCTACTATTATCTAGTCACTAACTAAGAGAGAGATTAATTCAAATAAATTAAATTAAACTAAATATATCAAGTTAGCATTAGGAACGAATAAATAAGCAAATAATCAAAAATTAGAAAGCAGATGTAATATAACACCTAGACTAGAATTCTCCCTAGACTAGCAAAGTCTCCTAGGGTAATGAATTTACATCTCTTTATGTAAAACCACTTATCCCTTGATTGATTAACTACTATGTCTTTCTAATGAACTCATCTAAGAATTCACTAAATTTTATAAAAGTTCATAAAAATTCACCCTAATAACATAAGCATCATTTAGTTCTATCTCCATTGCCCCATTCAATCCTCAATTGTTGGGCCCGGGTCCGGGATCCCTATTCCCGAGGTGGCCCCTCGGGGGCGCCAGGTAGGGGCGCGCGAAGGAGGGATCGAAAGCGTGCGAAATATCAAGAATCAGCAGCGGGTAAGAGGAGGCCTCGCCGCGGCCTCGGATTGCTCGGCGAGCGCCTCAGCCTTTGGACCCGTCCCCAACATCTATGCAAAATCATACAACACATAATCATTTTAACTATGAGCTAATCACCCCATTTACCAAAAGAAATAATGTCATTACAATCCGAGAAATTAAACCAACCATCTCAAATAAGCACATGACATATCGAAGTTTAAATCCAACATACATGAGAATGCCCAATGATGATATGCTTAGAAAGCTAACCAAAAGTACTAACTTAATACAAAAGCTTCTAACTATCTTGGAGTTTCCGATGCCTCGCAAAGATCAACGATCGCCTCGTTCTGCACCTGAGGAGTGGGAGATAATAGGGTGAGCTGCGAAGCTTAGTGGCTTATACATTTATAGCCATTGGCAACGAGCCACAAAATCAAGCATATACATATATATACACAAGCATATAGCAAGTCATCAATCTAAAAAATTTAATTACAATCTTATATCCATCAAAATGTCACAAGATTATGTCATGTTATCTTTGAGTTCACAACATAGCAATTGATTATGCATTCTTCCTAACAGATCAATGATGGGATGCACAATAAATGGTTCAAGAGTCCCGTGGAACGATACGGATAAACCAAAGTTTATACTGTGAACTATACGAGTCCGATTTCTCATGATCTCATAGCCTTAAGTTGGCAGCTGGGAGAAGGCTATACGTCGACGTGCACGTGACTAACGATACGTTCCTCTCTTACCCAAACAAAGCACATAATCATTCGTTTCATGCTCAAATTATTTTATCGAGCTTTCATACTTTTCATTCTTGCAAAATGCCATAATGATTCCAAGGCAATTCATAATCAAATTCACAATTCGTTTGCCATAGTTTTAATTATTCAAGACAAGCAATGTCACACACATGCAAGCTAGCATGCACAAATTCCTCGCACATCGCGGCGTGCTCATGCTCGCACGTCGCGATGTGCGGGTCTGGAGAACGTCTCCGAACTCGATTTTTCCAGCATTTTTTCACTTCAATTATTCCTTTAAGTACATGCAACATATCTAAACCTTGATTCAAGTCCAATACTACACTTCTAACCCATTAATACCTTAAAAACAGTCACAAACTCATCAACCCAAGGATTCTAATCATTTTTGCCCTAAACCTTTCAACAACCGATTCTAACACATTCAACTTATCTTAAGGTTTAATCCAACCACAACAAGATTAAAAGAAGCTAAACTTATCAGGAATGTCCCGAATCTGTCGAAAATCCCTTAGAAACGATAACCCTATTTTCTCTTCTCTTCTACCTCACCCACGACAACTCTCCCTTCTTTTCTCTTCACTTTCTCCTTTCTTTTCTTTCTTTCTTCTAATTTTTACTCTTAAGTCTAATGGGAAGGGACAAAGACCATAATACCCCTCCTTGTAAAGCCTTAAGTTATCCAACTCAAGCAATCTTCCCAAAATGCCCTCATATACTTTTACCCTTTAATTCCCATTTAAACCATATTAAACTCAAATAAACCTCAATTATCCACTAATACTCTCAATTTAATCAAACTAAGACATAAACACACAATTAAGCCAATTTATACTTAATAACATTAATAAGAATAATAAAATAAAAATTCGGGGCCCAACATAATTGTTGTAGGTACTATAAATTGAAATAATCAAAATTTCAATTTTATTAACCTACATAGTTATTATATTCAATAATACACCAACTAATTATTAATAATCACACTTTCAATGACACTACCATTAGAACTTTAGGATCTAAGGATTGCTTCTTAAGAAAAATAAGGTTAAACTTGTTATTTTATATCTTTAGAGAAAATTGATCGGTTGTCATCAACATATGTTATTTTTAATTTAATAAAAATATTCCTTATTTTTATTTATTTATTTATTATATTTAATACTTAAATATTAAAGATAAAATCCCTTAAATAACTATTATATAATTTAAAGTATGATGAGATTATAATTATGATAATTTCTAGTTATAATTATCTCAAAATAGAATATCGGTAGAGCTATAAAATTAGTATATATTATATTTCTTTCTTTCGAAAAAAATAACTGATCTCATAAATTAAAGACTAAAGATATTTAAACAAATATGATGGTACTTTTTAGAAAATAAGTTTACTAAAGTAGCTCGATTGCAAGGATTCTAAATGGATCATAACATGTGTGTCTATAAATAACACCAGTAACTTAGTTATGATATCCCTGAGCTTGTAAGCAATTTGCATTTGTGAGAGTTGTAAGTTAGCCGGTCCTGATCTGCTAGACAATGCAGATTAGCTCCTACCCACGAACCATGCAAGAATATTATTACTATTGGTTCAGCCTGATTCTGACGAGGCTGCACGTTGCCGTTTGGATCCACGAAGTTAACTGTCTCTAACAAGAGTTCCTGCAAAACAACACAAGGCACGCCGGGGGTTGGTTACCTACAAGCCCCTCCGACGCTCAAGTTAGTCTTTTTGTGAGGGTATGATAGTTATGAGTAGGGAAAACTAGGGTTCTGATTACGTACCCGTATCATGACAAAGCTGTACCTTATATATGGGATGATTGTTAGGTTTAAGTCTTTACGTATACATGGGAGACTTCCACTTACGAGTGGGCCGTTGATGCGTGGACTAGGGTATGGGCCTAGCATAGTTGATAGAAATTAGGTCAACTCTTGCAGGATAGACCGATAGGTCCATGAGTCGTTTTTAGTAAGTTTGAGCCTAGTACGACCGACCCAACCAACTATATTAACAAATTCCTACCGTATTTGGAATTATGCAAGCACAAAATCAACTGCTCTTTATTGAGTGTTTTATGATTTTTTATTTAAATAAAACATTAACATGTTTAAAGTCTTATTACTTTAGAAATATTGAATGATAAAAAAGAATGGAAAACAAGGCATGAAGTAAAATCCAAGTCACAATCGCTAATTAGAGAAATTATAATTACCATAGACTAGTTAGATGAATTTTAGCCTTTTGACAAGTTTCAAAGCATCAACAAATAGAGAAGAGTGATTTGTAGTTCATGCCAAGTAGTTGTACACAATTTAATAAGAAAACACTACATCACTATAAATCTCAAGCGCTGTCTGTGTATATAAATAGTTACATACACAGCACTTGGGAGAGAAAGAACCTTTAGCCATGGCGAAGAGCAAAGTTCTTGTAGTTGGGGCTACTGGCTATATAGGTAGGAGAATTGTGAAGGCAAGCTTGGCACAGGGCCATATAACATATGTCCTCCAACGCGATGAGCTAGGGCTCGACATCGAAAAGCTGCAAATGTTACTCTCGTTTAAGAAGGAAGGAGCTCGCTTGATAGAGGGCTCATTTTCTTCCCATCAAAGCCTTGTGGAAGCTGTGAAGAAAGTCGATGTAGTGATTTGCACCATGTCTGGAGTTCACTTCCGGAGCCACAACATTCTGATGCAGCTCAAGTTGGTCGAGGCCATCAAGGAGGCAGGAAATGTTAAGGTACGAACTTTAATTCCTGAAACAGTTCACTCTGTGCCTATCTGAGATGAGACTGTATTTCAGTTTCATAGATCCAAATCAAAGACTAACATAGCAAATAATCATATTATATTTTGAATACAATTGCAAACTTAAAAAAAGAAAACAAGTTTTAGATCTTTCCAAGATCTAACCTACAACCTTGTAGTTTCTGTTCATCACCAAGTTCGCTTCTTGGGAAAACTGAAGAACTTATATCACTAACACTTAAATCTTGATAATATTTTATGCTTTTCCATGTATAATAGATCATGTACTGCTTTACATGTAAATTAAAATGCATATTGAGTCATCAAACGTTTTGGACTTAATAGTCTTAAACTAAAGAGGAAGATGGGGGGTGGAGGGTCGGTTGGTGCGGGAAGCAACACATAAAGTATATAATCATATGCTGTGACATTCGTTTTAGACAATCTATAATACACAAACGTCAAATTAAGTATAAGATTTAATTTATTAGTTTATGAAATTATATCAGTATAAATTTATATTTAAAAAAAATTATTTAACTCTTCTGATTTACACGATTTAAAATGATACATAGATTTGCTACATGAGATATAGATTTGCTCAATCATTATACAAGTGGTATTAGAGCATTTCCCAATTTGAAGAGGACTGTAACATAGCATTTATCTACCTCTGAATACACCTGTTCAGAGGTGAATTCTCCAAGATTTAGAAATGGGTTGAGAGATTGCTATGTGAGGGATGGGTGATGAATTCTGTGAGTGAAGCATCGAAAGTTGCCTTTGATGATTGCAAAGGTTCGAGTGGGGGATGAGAGATTGCTCAGTGACAATGGTTTGCAACGTGAGAGAGATTGGAAATTACTAATTATGGACGGTTTGTGTTTTGTTCTATAGAATCAAAAAAGTTCTTAGTAAATTACCATCTGAATAGAAATGTTAGTCCAGTTTGCTTGTCTAAGTTTTAATTACTATATCTTAATTATATATAAATCGTACCTACAAGCTTTAGCTTTGCCAACATTGTTCAGTTAATTATTCTTGGAAACTTGCTACCATATCTTTGAATTCCCTACAGCGTTTCCTGCCGTCCGAGTTCGGAATGGACCCAGCGAGAATGGGAAACGCACTTGAACCAGGAAGAGTAACATTTGATGAGAAAATGATAGTGAGGAAGGCAATAGAGGAAGCTCACATCCCTTACACCTATGTATCTGCCAATTGCTTTGCTGGTTACTTTGTCCCCAACCTTTCTCAGCTTGAGAGACTTACCCCTCCTAAACATAAAGTATGTCTCTACGGGGATGGCAACACCAAAGGTATGTAGTAATTATCTTCGAAAGATCAAAGAACAAACAATAATGACTAATGAGAGTGACTAATGGAGGGAATCTCGGTAATGGAATTCCACTTGGTGTTTAGCTGTTTTTATGGACGAAGAGGACGTGGCGACATATACAATCAAGACAATAGACGACCCTCGAACGTTAAACAAAACATTGTACCTGAGGCCACCAGACAACATTCTCAGCCAAAGACAGTTGGTGGAGATATGGGAAGAACTCAGTGGGAAGAAGCTAGAAAAGTTCAACATTTCTGAAAAGGACTTCCTGGCCTCCATGAAGGGTAAACAAAATTAATGCCTAATTATACATACCTTAGATTAATTATACTAAACTCCTAAATTAAATTTACTACATTGTGTTTTCTTCCCCCTCAGATGTGGATTATGCACAGAAGGTAGGCATTGGACACTTCTATCACATTTTCTATGAGGGCTGTCTGACAAACTTTGAAATAGGAGAAGAAGCAGAAGAGGCTTCCAAACTTTACCCTGAAGTGAACTACACTCGCATGGATCAATATCTGAGAATGTTCCTGTAATCAATTAAATGTCGCATACGTATGCTTACTTTTCATACGCATGTATTATAAATGTGGTAAGCGTTAATAAGTTACTTTCAACCAAACTTTAATTCCATTGTGTGGTCCTGTTTAGATATGACGTTTCCTAACTTAAAGTCAAATTTTTTTATTTTATGAATAATTTCTGCTAGTCATAATTAAAGTACACAGTGGCCGAAGGCTTATCAAACGTTAATGTAGAATTTAATCCCTTAAGACCATCTTTTTTAGACTTTCCTAGTAACCAAACAGAACAAATAATAAAGTAACTAAGAAAAAATAGTGGCGGATCTTCATTTAAGCTTATGTAAACGAAGCTAATAAGCTATTTGCAATTGTGGTGGAACCTTATCCCAGGGGGAAATATAATAGAAACGTCCATTTTATTGACTCCCGTTAGTTTTAAACTCAATACCTTCATGTATATACTTATTTAACTAGTGAACATTAAATTTCCATTTAGTTCAACTTACATTTCACATTTACAGCAAAATGGCAAAATGTTGGGATGAAATGAATCGGTTGGAACCGATGCCAATGTGTATATGTAATGGCTGCAAATGTGAATTGAACAAGAAACTAGAAGGAATAGAAATGAAGCATAGAGTGTTGCAATTCTTGATGGGACTTAATTAGTCTTTTGATTATATTAGAAGTCAGATCTTAGTATCCGATCCTTTACCCAATATTGATAAGGTGTACTTTATGGTTGCGAAAGTTGAAAGGCAGAGATATATACAAATGCAAAATGCTGAGTCAACAGAAAACAATGCTATGTTTGTTAGAGGCAGCAATGTTGGCAAAGGAAGTTTAAAAAAAAGGGATAACAAAAAAAAGAGGATAAACATTGTGATCATTGCAATATGGAGGGGCATGAGAGGGACTCTTGTTTTAAAATTCATGGTTATCCGGATTGGTAAAAGAAATTGAAACAAAAGAATGAAGTTCAAGTAGATAGAAAGGGTAAACAAGTCCACCTGGCAGAAGTTCCTTTTGATGAGAACTCAGAACGAAAAAATAATGCAGATATTACAAAGTTGATTCAACAAGAGCTTTCTAAGATCCTAAAAGGCAAACAAATTGTTGATACAGAATGCATGAATTTTGTCAATATTGAGCATGCAGGTATGTTGTTAGTGAATTCACATATGAATGTGCCTGTGTATGCAAAAAGTGATGACTAGATAATTGACACTGGTGCTTCCATACATATGTGCACTAGGAAAGAATGGTTTCATAACTTGTTTGAGGTTACAAAACCTACTAAAGTGCATTTACCAAATAGAATGGTTGTTGATGTTAAGTATAAAGGAGATGTGGTGTTGAGCAATAATATGATGCTAAATAATGTGCTATTTATTCCTAGTTTTAGTCACAACTTGATTTTAGTAAGTAAATTGGTTAAGTATGCACCAGTAATGCTTAAATGTTATTCCATTCACTGTGATTTATAGGACCTCTCGACTAACAACAAGATTCTTTGCCAGTGCTATGGATGGGCTAAGAAGAGGTACTTTTCTTTCTGACCTTACTTTAACAAATATTGTGTTAATTCCTAAAATTACTGCTCCTGAACCCGTCAAAGATTTTAGACCTAGTGTATTGTGTAATGTTACTTATAAGATTATCTCTAACGTCTTAACGAACTGATTAAAAAGATTTTACCTCATATTATTTATGTGAACCAGTCAGCTTTTATGCCTATCTTTTTTATTATAGATAATGTTTGTGTGGCTTTTGAGATATTGCATAATTTAAAGAATGGGAGACATGGGGAGTTAGGTTATTATGCTTTAAAAATTGACATCAATAAGGCCTATGACAAGGTAAATTGCGATTATTTGTCAGATATGATGCATGTGTTGGGTATCCCTACAGAATGGATTCATTGGATGTCTATGTGATATTCAAATATTAGTTACACAGTGAATTTGAATGGTACTCTAGTTGGTTTTTTAATCCCTGAATGGGGTCTTCGCCAAGGAGATCCTATTTCACCTTACTTATTTCTTATATGTGTTAAAGGTCTTTCTACTTTGCTCCATAACGATGAAATTAGAGGTTTACTTACTAGTTATAAAGTGGGGCGGGGATGTCCAAGAGTTTCACACTTACTATTTGCGGATGACTCTATTTTTTTTAGGTTAATAGTAATGAGGCGGCAGTAGTCAAGTCTATTCTTTCTGATTGTGAAGCTAGTTCTAGTCAATTTGTAAACTTTCAAAAGCCTGGTATTATTTTTAGCCCTTGTGTTTCGCAGAATAATATGTTGAGCATTTCAAACACATTGGAGGTGAGTAACCCTATTAGAAATAGATCTTATTATAGCCTTCCCTCTCTAATAGGGCGCAACAAGAGGAAAATCTTTAGTTACATCAAAGACAAACTTTGGAAGAAGGTGAATAATTGGAACAATGGGTTCCTATCTAGAGCTGTTAGACAGTTGGTGAAGCGATTCCTTCTTATTGCATGTCATTGTTCTTGTTCCCTTCTACTTTATGCAATGAATTGCAGGTTATCATGAATCGGTTCTAGTGGAATGGAAGGAAAGAACAAGGTAAATAAATAAATTGGTTATCATGGGAGATAATGTCTTATCCGAAGCGACAAGGTGGTATGGGTTTCAAGGATCTCAAACACTTCAATCTTGCTATGTTAGCTAAGCAAGGTTAGAGGTTACTTAAAGAGCAAGATACTCCATTTTATAGCATCTTCAAAGCTAAATATTGTTCGAGGGGGGTCTTTTCAAAGCTCAGAAAGGTAATAACTCAAGTTTTGTATGGTCGAGCATCTATGCTTCTATTGATTTGCTAAGGAAAGGAGTTTGGTGGCGTGTTGGTGATGGAAGGAGTATTGTGGCAGCTACTAATCCATGGATTCCTACATTGGATTCTTTCAAGGCCAAGGATGGAGTTATTTTTATTGATTCAGTGTCACGTGTTTGTGATCTTTTTGTTGATGGGAAAAGTAGTGGGATGTGGGTAGACTAATGCAATCTTTCTCTGGTAGTGATGTGAAGTTTAGTCTTGCCATTCCTTTATCCATTCACAATTTTGAAGATTCTATCTTGTGACACTTTGGGAAGCGGGGAGTATATACAATCAAATCTGATTATCGGGTGAGCTTAGGTGATAAAGGGACTGCTTAAAATAATGTACAATCAGATATTTGGAGAAGAATTTGGGCTTTTAATGTGTCTTCCAAAGTCAGTGATTTTATGTGACGAGCTTGTAGGGATGTGCTTCCCACCAAGTTTAATCTCTTAAGGAGAGGAATTGATGTGAATCAAAATTGTTTTTTTTGCTCGTCTCCTGAGAATGGTGATCATATGTTGGGTCATTGTCATAGAACATCAATGTGTTGGAGTATTGCCGGATTTAATGCACCTCCAATGAATGCCACCTTTATTGATTTGTTTATGCTGATTTAGGCTTACCATAGCCAAGAAGGAGCTAACCTTGTTGCCTATATAGCCTGGAATTTGTGGCGGTCAAGGAATGATTTTTGTTGGTCTACAAAGTTTGTCCAATCGAACCAAATTGTACATCTTGCCACTGACCAACTTGATGAATGACAATCTCTCTCTAGCTTGCATGATTCTACGGGTGTTGAAAATGAAAGCAGCGCTGATACTTCTAGCCTCCCAGTTTGCGTTAATCTTAAATGCTGAAGTTGGCAAGTTTTTTGTGATGGAGCCTTGTTTCAAGTTGAAGATGCAACAGGTAGTTGAGTGGTGTTTGAAAATGGTGAAGGGAGTTTTTTTCAAGCTTTATCATGCCATACTATAGGCTGTAAATTTCCAGCAACGGCTGAAGCTTTGGCGTTACGAAAGAGGTTACAATTCGTCATGGACAACTACCAATCAAGTGGTTATATTTTTATTTATTGTCAAGTTTTATTTTTTGCACTTAATTCTCAGTCTTTAGACTTTTCTGAGTTTTGTATTATTGTATCGGATTGTAAGAAATTATTAGAGATAAGACATGATATCTAAGTTAGATGGATATGCCTGTTGGAATTATGCCTATCACCCAATCGTTATGTAATAAATTGAACACTTTAGTTTTGTGATTATTAACTTTGTTTAATAACATGGCAAATATTTTTATCATATTATGTTTATTGTTTTTATTCTAATATAATAAGTCCTTGATTAAATTTATACACTTGCCATCATAATGGAGGTTATGATAATGAGAGTCAAGTTTTTAGAATTTAATCTAAAAATTGTTCTTGATTATAGGATCATTAAATAAAGATTTTAATAATTTGGTTAGATCAATATATATGTAATAGTATATATTGGATAGATATTAGTATATCTCATTTACTAAGTTACATACATAGATGATGCATATGAAAATATGATCATTGAACTGACCAAACTGAGAATTCCCAATGATTAATATTACCTATGAATTGTCAAGTGGGATATTCTCATAAGGATTTAAATGTATATTTTTCCTTTGACCTAAGATCATTATATTAATCAATAGGTTACTTAGTATGTTTTGATGTCGGATACCTAGTGTATAAAAATGCTAGTTGAATGATCATTAGATGTAATTAAATACCTATCTGATTAGTGGTGAGTCAAGATGGGATCCATCGACTCTATGTAATGAGTTTGAACTCTATGTTGTCATTGATTTTAATGGTTGTTTCAAGACCTTGGTCAAGGTAATTGAATGAGTGAGGAAAAGGAGTTTTTTAAGTCATTCACCAATTATTAATGATCAACATGTAACATAGTTGGTTATCTAATAAGGTTTGACAGTTAAACCATACCTTAGGTTAATTCGAAGTTGTAATGATGAAAGGTAATTATACATTATCCTTAACCAGGTTCCATCTTTGTAAAGTTGTTACTTCACACTGTCAGGTCGTTGAGGAGTGTTGCTAGACGTCAACCTTGATTAGTAATTAATTAGATTAATTACTACCGGCTTAGTAATTAATTAGGTTTTGTTTTTTTTAAAACAAACAATGTAATATTTTAGGCATAACGTGCATGAAAAGGAGAAAAATCACAAAGACTTGTTTTTCGGTTTTTGTGCGGTGAGATAAAAAGTGAGATACAAAGAGTAACTCTTATATATATGCTTTCAGTTTCTTTTGTAAAGAGTACGAGGATAAGAAAACAAAGTAAAGAAGCGTGTGTGTTTTAGAAACAGTGAAGAGAAAACATTGATTTTGTTTTCGTAATTGTTTACGTGAATAAAATCAAAACAAGAGAAAATAGATATTTGAAGAAAGGTTCTTCAAATTAACCATAGTCATATCAAATGTTAAAAGTGAGGTATATTTTTTAATGTGAAGTACATAAAAGTTTCGGGTTTTCGAAGTTTTGTATCGAATAATTGTCACTTTTCAAGTATTTATTATGCCTATTCTGATTATGAATATGATTATTGAACGCAATAGATAAATATATGAATGTAGTTTTTATTTATGTTGTGTATTCGCATTATGAATGACACTGCTCACTCTCTTGCTAGAGTATCCATTTGATTTTCACCACTTTATATTTGGGAAACTATTCCGCACATTCTCCACTCTCATTATCATTAATACAAGTGTGGTATCTTCTACTTTCAAAGAAAAAACCCGATCAACTTGTTTAATCCTTGTGCTTACCCCACAGTTCCTGTTTATATTAGCCATTTCACCAATAGAAAATGTTCGATGACAAATGTGCAGCACTAGCCGATGTTTGGATATTTGCTTAAGAGACACACTCTGTCATCATTTGACAAATTGACAAGAAGAGAGCTTTTGTGATAACGCAGACTGAAAAGGAGGCATTTATTAGATTTAGACTTTGTTTGTTGTTGTCAAAATCATTATAAATAGCTATTTAAATAGTTGGCTCTTTAATATTTTCATGCTTAACTAATATAAGATATTCTAATATTTTTTTTAAAGTATAATTAGGACTGACCATTTAATTGTAACTTGAAATAAACGCAGTAATAATTAAATCAAACTATCAACTCTGATATTATATTAGAATTAAATTTAAATCAACTATTATCAAAATGACTAAAGCTCGCCATTTATATAATTGACCCTTAGCATTTCTTTTAGAATAAAGAAACATATAAACTAATGACGTCACTTGAATATAATATCAAACAATTTGGTAGGTGATGAAAGTCTTTGGTGCGAAGGCACATGTTGTGTCGGTTGAAATCCAACGCCATTGACGATTTGTTTGTCCTTTTGGGCAGGTGTCATGCGGCATGGCCAGAAGTTTTTGCTACTTTTCTATTATTTAAGTTTATCTACACCCAGGAACCATGCAAGAATATCATTACTATATTAACAAGTTCCAACCATATTTGGAATTATGCAAGCACAAAATCAACCGCTCTTTATTAAGTGTTCTGTGATTTTTTTTATTATAAACTTTAAATAAAACATTAACATGTTTAAAGTCTTATTACTTTAGAAATATTGAATGATAAAAAAGAATGGAAAACAAGGCATGAAGTAAAATCCAAGTCACAATCGCTAATTAGAGAAATTATAATTACCATAGACTAGTTAGATGAATTTTAGCCTTTTGACAAGTTTCAAAGCATCAACAAATAGAGAAGAGTGATTTGTAGTTCATGCCAAGTAGTTGTACACAATTTAATAAGAAAACACTACATCACTATAAATCTCAAGCGCTGTCTGTGTATATAAATAGTTACATACACAGCACTTGGGAGAGAAAGAACCTTTAGCCATGGCGAAGAGCAAAGTTCTTGTAGTTGGGGCTACTGGCTATATAGGTAGGAGAATTGTGAAGGCAAGCTTGGCACAGGGCCATATAACATATGTCCTCCAACGCGATGAGCTAGGGCTCGACATCGAAAAGCTGCAAATGTTACTCTCGTTTAAGAAGGAAGGAGCTCGCTTGATAGAGGGCTCATTTTCTTCCCATCAAAGCCTTGTGGAAGCTGTGAAGAAAGTCGATGTAGTGATTTGCACCATGTCTGGAGTTCACTTCCGGAGCCACAACATTCTGATGCAGCTCAAGTTGGTCGAGGCCATCAAGGAGGCAGGAAATGTTAAGGTACGAACTTTAATTCCTGAAACAGTTCACTCTGTGCCTATCTGAGATGAGACTGTATTTCAGTTTCATAGATCCAAATCAAAGACTAACATAGCAAATAATCATATTATATTTTGAATACAATTGCAAACTTAAAAAAAGAAAACAAGTTTTAGATCTTTCCAAGATCTAACCTACAACCTTGTAGTTTCTGTTCATCACCAAGTTCGCTTCTTGGGAAAACTGAAGAACTTATATCACTAACACTTAAATCTTGATAATATTTTATGCTTTTCCATGTATAATAGATCATGTACTGCTTTACATGTAAATTAAAATGCATATTGAGTCATCAAACGTTTTGGACTTAATAGTCTTAAACTAAAGAGGAAGATGGGGGGTGGAGGGTCGGTTGGTGCGGGAAGCAACACATAAAGTATATAATCATATGCTGTGACATTCGTTTTAGACAATCTATAATACACAAACGTCAAATTAAGTATAAGATTTAATTTATTAGTTTATGAAATTATATCAGTATAAATTTATATTTAAAAAAAATTATTTAACTCTTCTGATTTACACGATTTAAAATGATACATAGATTTGCTACATGAGATATAGATTTGCTCAATCATTATACAAGTGGTATTAGAGCATTTCCCAATTTGAAGAGGACTGTAACATAGCATTTATCTACCTCTGAATACACCTGTTCAGAGGTGAATTCTCCAAGATTTAGAAATGGGTTGAGAGATTGCTATGTGAGGGATGGGTGATGAATTCTGTGAGTGAAGCATCGAAAGTTGCCTTTGATGATTGCAAAGGTTCGAGTGGGGGATGAGAGATTGCTCAGTGACAATGGTTTGCAACGTGAGAGAGATTGGAAATTACTAATTATGGACGGTTTGTGTTTTGTTCTATAGAATCAAAAAAGTTCTTAGTAAATTACCATCTGAATAGAAATGTTAGTCCAGTTTGCTTGTCTAAGTTTTAATTACTATATCTTAATTATATATAAATCGTACCTACAAGCTTTAGCTTTGCCAACATTGTTCAGTTAATTATTCTTGGAAACTTGCTACCATATCTTTGAATTCCCTACAGCGTTTCCTGCCGTCCGAGTTCGGAATGGACCCAGCGAGAATGGGAAACGCACTTGAACCAGGAAGAGTAACATTTGATGAGAAAATGATAGTGAGGAAGGCAATAGAGGAAGCTCACATCCCTTACACCTATGTATCTGCCAATTGCTTTGCTGGTTACTTTGTCCCCAACCTTTCTCAGCTTGAGAGACTTACCCCTCCTAAACATAAAGTATGTCTCTACGGGGATGGCAACACCAAAGGTATGTAGTAATTATCTTCGAAAGATCAAAGAACAAACAATAATGACTAATGAGAGTGACTAATGGAGGGAATCTCGGTAATGGAATTCCACTTGGTGTTTAGCTGTTTTTATGGACGAAGAGGACGTGGCGACATATACAATCAAGACAATAGACGACCCTCGAACGTTAAACAAAACATTGTACCTGAGGCCACCAGACAACATTCTCAGCCAAAGACAGTTGGTGGAGATATGGGAAGAACTCAGTGGGAAGAAGCTAGAAAAGTTCAACATTTCTGAAAAGGACTTCCTGGCCTCCATGAAGGGTAAACAAAATTAATGCCTAATTATACATACCTTAGATTAATTATACTAAACTCCTAAATTAAATTTACTACATTGTGTTTTCTTCCCCCTCAGATGTGGATTATGCACAGAAGGTAGGCATTGGACACTTCTATCACATTTTCTATGAGGGCTGTCTGACAAACTTTGAAATAGGAGAAGAAGCAGAAGAGGCTTCCAAACTTTACCCTGAAGTGAACTACACTCGCATGGATCAATATCTGAGAATGTTCCTGTAATCAATTAAATGTCGCATACGTATGCTTACTTTTCATACACATGTATTATAAATGTGGTAAGCGTCAATAAGTTACTTTCAACCAAACTTTAATTCCATTGTGTGGTCCTGTTTCGATATGACGTTTCCTAACTTAAAGTCTTTTTTTTTTAATTTTATGAATAATTTCTGCTGGTCATAATTAAAGTTTACAGTGGGCGAAGACTTAACAAACGTCAATGTAGAATTTAATCCCTTAAGACCAACTTTTTTTGACTTTCCTAGTAACCAAACCGAACAAATAATAAAGTAACCAAGAGAAAATAGTGGCGGATCTTCATTTACATAAAGAAAATTTCAGCGATTGCAGTTTAAGCTTGTGTAAGACGAAGCTAATAAGCTATTTGCAATTGTAGTGGACCCTTATCCCATGGGGAAATATAATAGAAACAACATAACATCATCTTTCTTAGCCTGTGCTGGATTATTGAATAAGCATCTTAAATAATTACACCCGATCTGACCATTGCGTTTCAATAGATCTTATGTTGTCCAAATTTTGATGTGATATGTTTTATATAAATTATTTATCGAGTTCGTGATTAAAAATTAAATGATATTGCTAATTTAAGGTTGTTTATTTTAGCTCTTTATACTTTTCTAATAAATAGGTATTAATATTTTATGTTTTTTGGTAATATATCCATGTTATTATCAAATTTATTTAAATTATAACTTAATTAACTTATGAATTACAATGTATATACATTATAAGTGTTTTATAAGATATTTTCTTTGGATAAATTATCATCTCAACTAATGATAACAATTGCGTAAAGAATATAAATAATTTCAGGTAAATAACTTAGAATGGTTGGTAGCACATACACCCCAAACTCCACTTATAACTATACCTTATGAATTTTGTACCCGACATAGTTCCGAATAGGTTAAATAATGAGAACTTAATTGTCCTAAAGTTAACTTGGGTTTTCTTTTTTTTAGATATACCAAATATTTTCATTGTTTAAGAGGTAAAAGAAAGGACAAATATTCCAAGTAAAAAGTGCAGTCGTAACATGCAACAGGATGAGTGAGGACCAAATCCTCTGTTCCTGTAAATCAATTCCTATCATATTCTTTTAAGTCTTATCCATACATTTATGTAAGACCCAGATAAATATGTGACTAAAATTGATTGGAGCAAGATTAGTACACCTTTACGGACATAAATGATATGGTGTGGGATGAGTGGAGGAAGAAAATAATGTGGTATGTCACATCCATTAAATTATGCTACTGCTGAATTTGTTATACTATGGCTGTCATTTATCCAAATTATTAAGGCTCAAGTTATCTGCTTTTGCTTAAGCTCACAGATTGAGGACTCAAAATGTAGGTGCTAGTTATACAAGTGCATAATGTGAGAATTTGGGACTTCAAAAATACCATGCAAATCTTGGGATCCTCTCTTGTTTTGCGCGAGGCATCAGTAGTCTCTGACAGAAAAATGAATTATAAAAGGTGATAATCAGCTCAAAAAATTCATTGAACAAAAGTAACCTTATATTGGCTCAAAGTACAGGAAAAAGTTTGTTGTGACAAACTGACCTACTATTAAGAGAATCCTTAACAAAAAGAAACGATAAAAGGAAGAAACAATAAAAAGGAAAATAGAAAAATAGAGATTCGAGTTTAAGTTAATTGACATGGAGACTGGGCCCTTGAGTCATAGTCTTAGACCTCATACACCAATAAACTAACTAAAGGCCTAAACAAAGAACAGAAACGACCCAAATAGGCAAAAAAAAACACAAACTAAAAGGAACATAAGCTCAAAACAAAGTGATCAACTTCATTCATCTAGGGTTCCACTTAAGAAGCTACTGCAAGCTGGGCAGTACAGGTTGGAGACAATGCTGAGCTTGATTGAAAGTCAAAACGAGGGAGAGTCTTTGTAAAAATGTCCGCAAGTTAAGCCTTTGAAGTGACGAGGAGGAGATGGAGGATGCCGTGTTGAAGTTTTTCATGAATGACATGGCAATCGATGTCAATATGCTTTGTCTATTCATGAAAAATGGGATTATCGGCAATATGTATGGCGGAGCGGTTATCACAAATAATCCAGTTACGAGTGATGCACGCCAAAGCCACCGAGGAGATACAATAGCCACTATAGCTCATAGATGGTGGTGGCAAGAGCTCTGTATTCAGCTTCAGAAGAACTCTTGGAAACGGTGGCTTATTTTATGGTTTTCCAAGAGACCAGAGAAGCGCTAAGGAAGATGCAGTACCCAGTGACGGACTTGGGAGAGTCAGGGCAAATTCCTCAGTTAGAGTTGGAGAAGCCACAAAGTTGAAGAGGGGAACCGTTGTGAAAAAAGAGGCCTTGACTGGGAGAACCCTTAAGGTAATGCAAAATGCGATGGGCTGTCTATAGGTGGGTCTTGGTGGGTCTGTTCATGAATTAGGAAAGCTGCTAGACGAAGAAGGAGATATCTGGGCATATGGTGGTGAGGTAAAGTAACTTGTCGATGAGACAGCGGAAGGAGGTTTCGTCAAAAAGAGGTTCACTAGTATAACTCAAGGTAATGTTGAAAGCCATAGGAGTCAACACAAGGTTGGAAATCAGAGACCTTGTGTCATGGAGGAGAGCGATGGTGTATTTTTGTTAACGAAGGTTAATTCCAAAAGAAGAGCGAGCTAACTCTAGGCCTAAATCTTTGATTTTGAAGGCATCATCCAGAAACTGTTTGGTGGCTTTGATCGGTAGCAACGTGTCATTGGTGAGGAGAACATCATCAACATACACCAGTAAGACAATGAAGGTACCTTGGAGATCCTTTTTAAACATGGTGTGGTCAGAGTGAGTTTGGACAAACTTGTCAGAAAGCAACGCGGAGGTTAATTTGGAGTGCCATTGATGATTGGCCTGCTTGAGGCCATAGATGCTCTTCTTAAGGCTACAAGCCATATTGGGATGTGGAAGGACCAAACCTAGTAAAGGTAGCATATAGACTTCTTCAGGTAAGTCACCATGTAAAAAGGCGTTATTTTGTCCAATTGGTGCAGGAATCAATTGTGTGTTGCTGTTAAGGCTAATAGAAGTCTGATGGTTGTTATTTTGACAACAGAAGAGAGAATGTTTCAGTGTAGTCCTGGCCCCTGCTCTTGCATCGTTGAAGACTGCCATCTGAATTGAATTTGTATTTGTGAACCCAGTTGCAAGCAATGACAATCATTCCTGGAGGTAAGATTATGAGATCTCAAGTGTCATTTCTTATAGGGCCTGTAATTCTACATTCATAGTATTTCGCTACTTTTGATGTTGAACTACTTGTTTGTAAGTATTGGGCTCCTTAATAGAAGAAATCTTAGCTAAAAAGACAAAATTTTAAGGGCTGAGAAGGTCATAGGAGAGGACAGAAGAGAGGGAATGAGGATAGGTGCAGGGAAGGGTGGGGCAGTTATAGTCAACAAGATGAGAGGGAGGTCTAGAGAGCCTAGTGGAGCGACAAGAAGGAGGAGGAGAAGGTGTTGGGGAGGAGAGGTTAGGAGAGGAAGGAGAAGAAGGGGAGAAAGGACAGGTTAGAGAATCAAAGGGGATAAGCATTAGTAAAAGGTGGTGTAGCACAGAGAGGGAGAACAGGAGAGAGGAGGTTGTTTTATGATGTGGAGGTAAGAAAGGAAAATTTGTCTTCATAGAAGATAACATCCTTGGTCAGGATGAAGAGTTTGGAGGTGATGTCAAAAACTTTGTATCCTTTAGTACCTGTAGAAAAACCAATAAGAACATACTTCCTTACTTTAAGATCAATTTTTCCTCGTTTTGCTTCTTTGGTGGAAGCAAAGCAAAGGCATCTAAAAATTTTGAGAGTTAATAAATCAGGGTTAGTACCAACAAGGATAGAGTAAGGAGATTTATTAGACAAAAGTGTGGTGGGAATTCTATTGATCAGATACATTGTATGGAGTACACAGTCTGCTTAGAATTATGTAGGTAGCTTAACCCGAATTTTCAGGGCCCTGACTATATTGAGTATGTGCTGATGTTTTCTTTCGACTCTTCCATTTTGTTGTGGTATTTCTACATATGCTGTTTCATACATAATGCCTTTCTCTCTGTTAAAATTGTCCATTGAAAATTCTACACCATTATCACTGCAAATTCTTTTAACTTTTTTGGCAAACTATCTTTCCATATAAGAGCAAAACTATTTAATAAATTCTCTAGTTTCTTATTTTAGTTTCATCATGGATATCCATGTCATTCTGCTATGGTCATCCACAATAGTAAGAAAAAATTGTAACTAAGGATAAAAAGAGTATGATAAGGCCCCCAAATATCGATATGTATGAGATCAAAGGAAGAAACATCAATAGAATTACTATAATAGAATGGTAGTTTTTGTTTAGAATGATAAGCATCACACTGATCTATAAACTAAAAGGGAATGTAAGATTCTATTTTAGATAGAATTTGCACTCTTTGATTAGAAATATGTCCTAATCTTGTGTGCCATAACTGGTTTTGTAAAGAGGAAACGTTGCAAATTATGGTACTGTGATTTGAATGTGTAAGGGATAAGTAGTAGAGACCATTAACATGTTTAGCAAAACCAATCATCTTCATAGACTTGATGTCCAAATTTTGATAAGAATCAAAGGTAAAAGTTAGTGTACAATGGCAAAAACTGGTGAGCTTATTGACTGAAATGAGGTTGAAAGAAAATATAGGTACAAAGAGAACAATGGTGAGAATGAGAGAAGAAATGTTACCTATTCCTATGTGAGTGACAGAAACAAGATGACCATTTGGCAATTTAATTGTAAGGTAGTCCATTGTTTTGTAGATGGAGAAAAAATCTAAAAAACAAATGATGTGATCTGTTGCACTAGTATCTAAGATCCAAACAGATGACCATAAAGTAGAAGAAGAAGCAAGGTGGACTGTACCTTTGATGATAGAAATGGTATTGATTTGAGGTGAGTTAACTGATTTCCCTTTTGAATCTGCGTCTTTGTGTAATAGTAGCATTAACTAAACATGTTGGTCTGCAGTGAGATTGTAGTTAGTAGATTCTTAAGATGAGTCTTTGCCATGGAAAACAGTATCAACTTCTAAGGAAGACTGGTCCAGGTTAGTTTCTATTTGATTTACTATTCTAAATTTATTCAAGTTGCTGTCCTTAGCTAGCTAGGAGGATATCTTTGCTTACGGTAACATTTTGCTTCTATGTGACCTAAAATTCCTCAAAAAGTGCATATTGGTTTCTTATTCTATAGATAGCCTCTTTTTGGATATGTTTTGTTGTAAAAAAAACTTGTGGATCAATGTTTGATGAGTGATGAGAGTGTTGTAATGCATTGTTCAGTTGTCGTTCATGTTGACCAACCATAGCAAAGACTCTCTTAATATCAGGTAGAGGACTCATGAGCATGATATGAGACTTCACAATAGAGTATGAGTCATCTATACCTTTAAGAAAAATTATGACACAGTCTCCTTCTTGGTAGTTTTTTATGATGGTCAAAATATCACAAGTGCAGTGAGGTTCACGTTTGCATTTAGGCATGGGTCTAAAGATGAAAAACCCATCCCATAACATTTTAAGATGGGTATAGTAATCTAAAACAGACAATTTACTTCGGTGAAAACTAAAAATTTCCTCTTGAAAGTTTGCTACTATGAAAGAGTTTGTCTAGGAAAATCTACCTTCTAGGTCATTCCACACTTCCATTGCAAAATCAAACCAAATTACACTTTGTGTAATAGAGTCTGTTACTAATATTAGCAACCACGAAAGAACCATTATGTTATATCTTTCCTAGTAGACAAACAAAGCATCTTCCCTGTGAGGCATTAAGATGGAACCATTAATAAATTTAGGCTTACTTTTGGATAGCAAGGCCATCCGAATAGATCTAGCCCAAGAGTGATAGTTTGTTCCAGTTAAAAGAGAGGAGACAATGACTACTGAGGGATTTTCATTGGGATGAAGGTAATAGGGACTTGCTAGGTGGTCTTCTAGTCTAAGAATCCATTAGTTATTTGTCTAA
>JANITW010143389.1:0-12164 GCA_027564335.1 Erythroxylum williamsii | reverse complement strand
AAGTGAAAAGAAATGGTATCTTGGGATTAAAAGATCCATATTCGATGGCCTAGTAATGATATCATCGTTAAAAGGAACATGGAAGTCTCTTTCTCGGATGTTGCATTATCTTGTTTACTAGTTAGGAGAGGTTCTTACATGGCCGTCCATTGTAGTCTTTTGGATTACCTGGGCATGTTAATAATTTAGTAATAGCAGTCGGTGGAGTAATCACTAAAGGAAAGCTTGCTGGCCGAGTAGGCTTTGAGAATCAGTCGTCGTCACTTGGGAAGTAGCGCCTCTTTTATGACTACAGTACACAACTTCTTTTTTAAAAATCCCTAATGAAGCTAATTGGAATGAGATAGAAAGAGGTTCATATCAAAGCAGGAATAATTACTCACCTCTGGATCCTAAGTAAAATCATTAGCAAGATTAAAGAACTTCATAACCAACCTAAAGAACAAAGACTACCTCTTGTGGTGCTTCTTCAAGGTTTTAGATTCAATGAGATCTTAACATGGTAATTTCACGTCTTAGCTTTATCCAAAAATTAGGCAATCTATATCCCTGATCTCCTTTTCTTTAGTGTCTCAACAACCCTGAAAAGTGATTGAGCACCAAATTCGGAAGGCAAGTCTATGTCTAAGGCCTTAACACAAATTAGAGTAGACAAAAACACTTTGGTTGGTCTTAGCTATAGAGGTATGGTTGGCTTCAAATTTTTTCCTAATTTTATCGACTCAGTGGTTATAAGTTGCTCGATTATAACCTTAATCGATTCCAATTCTCGTTTTAGTTTTTACTAAAACTTAGTTTATCATCTCGTTCAGAATTTTTAATCCTTAACCATGTTGGTGAGGTCAAAGCACTATTACATGGAAGCCCCTACAAAGACAAGAAATGTTAGGGATTTCAGAGATAAGATATAGGAATTCTATAAATTTTAGATTATTTTATCTAAATTTGATTATATGTTTAATTAAAGTTAAATAAATAATTCCAATTATTAATTACTAATTTTAAGTGAGTGAGACTTATAATGTCACATGGAAATATGGCACTTAATTGACAAACTATTAACCATGTCAAAAATTATCTTAGTTTAGGGTTAAAATTGAATGATTTTGTATTGTTTAGGTTCTTCTTAAACACTCCAAAGTGTTAGACTATAACAAATATCCGTTAGGGTTTTAAATATATTTTTATTTCAAAACAGAGCAAATAACAATAATTTGTATAACAAATAAAAATGCAATTATGTCAATATTTTCATTTACTTAAAGCATAAATTGAACATTTTACAAATATCCGGACTTATTTTAAATGATATGAAATATTAAGGCATTACATGTATTTTAGTAAAAATATTAAAATTATAAGTACATTGTTTTGCCAATAATCATAACTACACGTCAGAAATATATGCTTTCCAGTCTTATTATCAAAACTTGAAATCTTTGGTTCCAGAAATGTGGATTGCACCAGCATTTACCAATACCAGATTGATTACAGTGCCTTTTTCATGCCTACCGATCCCATTCCGGTCAAACGGTTCTTAAGAACTTGTGTATCACTGCCCTCTGCAAATTTTCGTTAGTAACGAGACATCGACCTCAAGTATCAAGTTAAAGAAATTTCTTCTCCTGTATCATTTACAGTCTTTTTTTTTAACTTTTGAATTAAATTCATTAAGAAACTTTTGAATTAAATTCATTAATGAATTGGATTCAATTATAGTAAAGAGATTGAATTTAATTTAATTTACACTGTTTAGAACAAACTCTGTAATATTAAAAATGAATTCAATTATACTGTTTGGAATGAAAAAAAATAGTGATAAATGAAAATGAATATTATTATTATAATTATGATGGTTGATTAAGAGGAATGAATGATTACTATTACCATTAACAGTAATTGATTTGTAAAAAAAATTAAGAAATAAAAATTTATTATATTTTAATTAATTAATTACCCATATTTTAATTACTTATATTGTAATTAATCAATTACAATATATTGATTAATTAAAATATTGTAATTAATTTTAATTAATTAATTATATTTTAATTAATTAATTATATTGTAATTGATTAATTACAATATTTTAAATAATGAATGAATGATATTTTAATTAACTATACTGTAGTTAATTAATTATTAATAACTTAATTAATAGTCTTTGGAATCCAATCAAGTGAAGTACAAGAGAGTGAGAAATGAAGTAGTCCAAAGAATAAAAGAGTAAAAGAGCAAGACATTACCTTTGAATGGCACAGAGTGATTCTTAATAAGAACTATAGGGCAAAGAATTATATTCAGTAAAAATCCACAATAAATATATAAACTTTGATGAATGTCTGGTTATAAACTCATAGTAAATAACATTTTTTTATTCAAAGGTATATTTCTCAAGCTTCAATGTAATTAAATTCCTGAAGGAGTTAATTTAATTTATAAAGGAGATGAGTTTCAATTACATGCATGAATTGAACCCATCTATTTTTTTGCATTTCCAAACATGTGAATTTAATTCAATTGTAGTAGAAGAAGGCATTCAATTGTGTAGGAAATAAGTAGTGGGGACAAAATTGACCTAAAAAACTTTTTGAACCTGTATATGGAACATTAGTGCCTAGGAAACTTCTAATAAATGATGGTTCTTTCACTCTGTTACACCATTTTGTTGAGGGGTAATAATATAAGATGACTGATGATAATACCATATTGAGAGAGCCAAGATTGAAAAGTAAGGGAAACATATTCTTATCTTTATCACTTCTCAAAATATAGATGGATTTGTTAAATTGAGTCTTAGTTTCAACATGAAAGGCACAAAATATAGTAACCAAATTTGATTGAGCTTTCATAGGATAAAGTCAAGTAACTTGAGAATAATCATAAATAAATTTCATAAAATAATAAAAACTAGATTTGGATGGAATAGGACAAGGACCACATACATCAGTATGCACTAAGTAAAAATAAGACTCAACTCGTTTATTTAGTTTAGGAGAATAAGATACTCAATGATGTTTAGCAAATTGACAAGCTTTACAATCTAAGGTAGATTCTCATTTAAGACTAGGATATAACTTTCGTAAAACTATGAGATTCGAATGAACAAAATGACAATGAAGTTACAAAAGGGAAGATAAGCTTATATAAGCAATCGATCGAGGTACAGGTTCAGAAGTTGAATCAAGAGCATACGGACCGTTCACCAGATGCCATTTACTAATAATCTGCTTCGTCCTAAGATCCTAATTAGGATAGAAAACAATACAACAATTGAGACTTTGGTGAGTTGGCTAACAGATAATAAATTAAAAAGGAATTGTGATAAACATAAAACAAATGACAATGGGAGAGATTTTGATGAGTTTGTTGTCCCACACCCAATTATAGAAGCAATAAATCCATTGGCTAAAGTAACACAAAGTAAATTAGTAGTAGACTTGAACGAAGAGAGGATACCAGTGTTGTAGGCCATATGATCAGTAGTAGCTGAGTCAATGACCCAACTACGAGATAAGGTGAAGAGACAGGTAGTAGGATTACTTATATTAGCTAAAGTTGATGTTGCAAAGTTTGGCTGTTGCAAATCGTAAGCAGTCAAAATTTATTGATAGGCATTAGTTAAATGAGTATCCTTATCCACTGAAATTGTCATAGAAGGCAAGAATGACTGAGGAACCAGTAGGATGCCATCCTGAGTAGGCATATTTGCAAATTTTCTACTATCATTCTGACCCGAGTATTTGGGAGGCTTACCATGCAATTTACAACAATTCTTCTTGATATGTCCCTCAGCTCCATAGTAATTACAGGTGTGATGGGTGCTACTGTTTCTACCAATAGAAATACTATTATTTCCACCTTTACCACTGTGATTAGTATTTGAAATGTTACCCACCAATTCCATTGAGTCATTAGACACCATATCAGAGGTCACATCACCATCTTTACAAACTCGAAGCAATTGTGTGCATGCCATGTCATATCTAGAACCCAACCATGCTAAAGAACAATGAACAATAATCTACTCCTCTTGTCTTTTCTTTTGCTTTATGTCGGCAACAATTGGAAACATAACTCACTTTTCTTTAAAGGCTTGTTTCACTTCAATATAGTACTAAAACATAGAGCAACCTTTTTGTTATGCTCGATAAATCTTTAACAATTATTAATGAACACAAGACAAATCTTGTTTGCAAGCATACAGAAATTTCAGATATTCTTATATTTCTTTGACATTATCACAATGATTCACAACATCATCAATAGTTGGGTCTAGAGTACTTTGGATGTGATTAAACAATTTATAATCCTCCATTAACCATTTCTTCGAGCAACAACATCAATCTTAGGAGGTGGATTACTAGTTAGAAGATCTTCCAAATCTACACTAGTCACAAATCTACAAAGCCCTTTTCCATTATGCATAATTTTTCCTTCCAATTAATTTTCTATTAGTAATTTTGGATGAACCAAATGTAAGTTCAGTAACAGTCTTCTTATCCCCTCCCATATCACTACTCTCAGCCACTTTAAATTAGTCCTAAGAGACAATATCAAACAAATAAAGAAAGAAAGGAACAATAGAAACAAAAACCCTCACACTTGGAAGAAACAAATGGGAATTAAGGATTGTCGACCACACCAAAACAAATTAGGATTCCTTAGAAGAAACTGACCAGATATTCAGACAAGG
Organism: Erythroxylum williamsii; assembly: GCA_027564335.1. Lineage (NCBI taxonomy): Eukaryota > Viridiplantae > Streptophyta > Magnoliopsida > Malpighiales > Erythroxylaceae > Erythroxylum > Erythroxylum williamsii. The sequence goes on along the minus strand of JANITW010143389.1, from coordinate 7,468 downwards.
ACCTAGAAATTCGACTAGGCTCTAATGCCATGAAAAGAATGATTTTTTGTGTATTCTATTAGAATGACAAATGTATTTATATAAAAATAAAAAGGCTAAACTAGGAAAGTAATGCTTATCATCATGATAAAATCTCTATGACTATTTAATTTACATTAGTTGTATAATCCCTATAATTACGTCAATAGTTTGTAATAGCTATAACAGTTGTTATATTCTATAACAATTTCTATCTACTAATTTATTACATGAAAAGAGGAGGGGAAGACTGTTGGACCCCGAATTTTTTTTATGATATCATTAAGCATGAATTGTGTTAATTATGTGTTTATGCCTTAGTTTGATTAATTTGGGAGTATTAATGGATAATTGAGGTTTTGTTGCGTTTAATGTGGTTTAAATGAGATTAAAAGGGTAAATTAATATGAGGGCATTTTGGGAAGATTGCTTGAGTTGGAGTGGTTTAAGCTTTGCTAAGAGGGGTAAGTTGGTCTTTGTATTCCCTTTAGATTTAAGAAGAAATTAGAATTAGAAGGAAAGGAAAAGAAGAGGAAAGGAGAAAAGAAAAGAAGGAGAAGTCGTAGGTGAGGAAGAAGGAGGAGAAAAGTGGGATATTCGATCTGGGTGGTTTCTGACGGATTCGAAATGTTTTCCGGGTAAGTTTCTCTTTGTTTCATCTAGTTTTAGTTGGATTAAACCCTAGGATAGATTGCTTGAGTGAGAATCGGTGGTTTAAGTATTTTAGGGCAAAAATGGTTAGAATCTTTGGGTTGTTGATTTTGTGCATGTTTTTAAGTTGTTAATGGGTTAGAAATAAACTATAAGACTTGAATCAAGGTTTAGATGTGTTGAATGTGCTAAAGGGATGGATTGAGGTTGAAAAATTTCGAGAAAATCGAGTTCAGAGACGTTTTCTAGACCCGCACGTCGTGACGTGCTCATGAGCACGCCGCGACGTGCGAGGAAAGGTGTGCACGTCGCGACGTGCTCAAGAGCATGCCGCGGCGTGCGAGGAAGGGGTACGCCGCGGTGCGTGCAAGTGTGCATGCCGCGGCACATGCGTGAACGCTGCGGCAAGCACGCCCGTTCGCCTCGGCGAGCTCCCTGTTTTCAGCAAAGAGAAATTTTGATATTTTAGGCATATCTTTGGCTTTAAATGTCCAAATGAGGTGATTTTGGATTCGTTGTGATCTAGTGATAAAGGGCTACAAGTTTTATGAAGAAGGGAAGTTCAGAATTAGCCTCTAAGGGTTCGGAATTTTAGATGGAAGTCGAATGTAGACTTTTAGTGTTAGTATTTTCGATTTTCACGCTTTTTGAATATTTCTTTTGAATATCGTTGGAATGGGAACTTGGTTTGTTATAGGAAACCAAGCCAACTTGATCCAATCGCAAGAGGAAGGACAACAGTGAGTTCGATTCTCAAGTGATATTAGGTGGGTAATATATTTATGGTTGTTTTGTGTATGGGCAATATGTGTATGCTTGCTTGCATGTGTGTGACACTGCTTGTGTTAAATTATGAGAAATAATGTGAGAAATATTGCAAATGCATTTTGATTATGATTATGTATGGCCTTGATAGGCATTATGACATTTTTTAAGAATGAAAAGAATAAAAGGTATGAAAGCTTTGATAAACTGCCTTGAGCATGAAATGAATTTTTATATGCTTTGTTTGGGTGAGAGAGTAACGGATCGTTAGTCACGTGCACATCGACGTATAGCCTTCTCCCAGTTGCCCGCTTGATGCCACGAGATCTTTGAGAAATCAGACTCGGATAGTTTACGGTATAAACTTCGGTTTATCCAGATCATTTTACGGAACTCTCGAGCCATTTGTGTGCATTCATTATTGATTTGTTAGGCATGACGCATGATGAATTGACATATTCTTGTGATGATTGTAAATTGATAGATTGATGACTTGCTATATGCTTGTGTATATGTATATATGTATATGCTTGATTGTGTGACTCGTTGCCAATGGCTATAAATGTATATGCCACTGAGCTTCGCAGCTGTGTTCATTATCTCCCACTCTTCAGGTGCAGAACGAGACGATCGTTGATCTTGCAAGGCATCGAAAACTTCAAGCTAGTTAGGAGCTTTGTATTAAGTTAGCATTTGGTTGGCCCTCTGAGCATATCATCATGGAGCATATTCATGTATTTTGGATTTAAACTTTAGTTTGTATTGTGTATGGTTGAGAATAGTTTTTTAAATTTTTTGGATTTTTATGGCATGAAGCCCCTTGGTTCATGGGGTGTGTAATTCATAGATGGAATGCATGTGTAGATTGTGTGTACGTATGTTTGCGTGAATCGAAATTATGTACAGATGTTGGGATCGGGTCCGACGTTTAGGAGCGCACCCCTATCCGGGGCCCCCGAGGGGCTACCTCGGGAATAGGGATCTGGGACCCGGGCCCAACATGTTTGGTATCAGAGCTTTAGGTTATGTGTCCTCGGCTTAGAATGTATAATAGGATGACTTGTTTGATATTTTCTTAATTGTTGCATTCGATTGATTGCATTAAGTGACATGCATGGCATGCATACATGTAGGAATTCAGATTGACATATAGCTAATCTTTAGTGTTTATAGTTGAAGGAGTACGATGCGACCTCGTAGAAGGACACGAGGAGTTATGCAAGGATCCGTTGCACCTGACTCTCCGACTAGAGAGAAGAGGACTGATGAGTCAGTAGCCCTAGGGAATGCTGAGGCTTCTGTAGGGCTAGGTAGTGAGCCCATTCCTTCGTAGACTCAGGAGTCACCAGTTATGCAGGAGCAAGTGCCTTCATTAGATTTGAGGTTGTTCCAGGCGTTCACTCAGGCATTTGTTCAGGCTATGGGTCAGATGCCACAGCCTTCTGCTTCGGCCCCAGTTAAGAAGGGGAAACGATTCGACAAGTTGAGAAAATATGGAGTAGTGGACTTCTACAGGACCACTGATCCTGAGGAAGCCGAGACATGGCTGACGAAGGCCGAGAGGGTGTTAGATCAGATGGAGTGTGAGGATGATGAGAGGGTTGTTTATGCTGCAAGTTTGCTTCAGGGGGATGCTCTATATTGGTGGGAGACTGTGCCAGGAAGTCAGATGAGACCAGTAGGGTTGGTATGGCAGGACTTCCTTGCTGCTTTCAGGAAGAAATATCTGTCTGAGGTGTACATTCAGCAGAAGCAGAGGGAGTTCCTCAGTCTCACCTAGAGGGAGATGACGGTTAGTGAGTATGAGCGTCGGTTCACTCTGTTGGCGAGGTATGCTTCAGATCTGATGCTGAGTGAGGCTGCTAGATGTCGCCGATTTGAGTCGGGGCTGTTTTTGTGTAGCGCCCCCTTACCGCAGGGTACGCACCAGGACGCCCGTGGGTCATTCCGACGCATATCCCACAATAAGGAAGTGCTACATTTGATTAATCACTATAATACTCTCATGGCATCAATACAATTAAATCGTAATATGAAAGTCACTATATTTTAAAACCAAGATACTTTTTCATTTCATATCATCAATAGAAATATAGACAAGTCTATCAGTTTTCCACAGTCTGAATACATTACTCCAAAAAGGAAATCTGATACAAAAGTCTATACTAGGTCATCCACAAAAATCGTCCTAGCTGATCGACCTGTGTGCCATAACTTCTCTTGCCAACGCGCTCACACGGCAGGAAAAGTCTATCTCTGCAGCTAGGAGTCTAAACTATCGATCCTAAAAAATAGATGCAATTTTAGGTGAGTTTGCGAACTCAATGAGAAACCATCATCGATGATTCACTCAATTCATGCATTATGCAAACAGTGTACAACATATCACAATAACACATTTAGAACGCCATATAGCAATCTACAATATCTCATACAATCACATAACATAGAATTTCACAATTTAGTTATCACAATTGTATCATGCAATGCATATGTGACTCTTTCCTATTTTATTACAGTGTTGTGACCGAGCGCTTAATCAGTAATCAGTGTTCAGTGGACGCGTCTAGGGAGTAGGAGAGCCCTCACGCAGGATGCACTAACTCCCTTCGAGCTCGAGGCTCGTTTCAGGTAACAGTGGCGACTCAGGTCACAACTATCATTATCTGTTCATGCATTTATGCATGAAATGCAAATGCCCAATAATTCACAGTCATATTGCTATAAAAGTCCATTTATCACAATTTTTCAGAATCATGTAGCAGTCAAATCCAATTTATCAAAAGCAAACATTTCGATCCTAATCATTCACATGATCATACAATTCACATAATAGACAGTTTACAGAGCATTTAACAATCAAAAATTAAGGAACCAACTAGGTTACTCACCTGTAACTTCCGACCTACTGCCTGGAAGTCCCAGCAATATCCGTGGAATGACGATCCAACGGTGCCTCTATAACAGTTAAATAATTTCTCATTACTAGATGGTCAATCAAAACAATTCAATGATGCACATGTCTTAATTAAAAGATGTACAATGCATGTTCATGACTTTCCGGCGCTAATCCCCGATTTCACTATCTTTTGCCTCATAACCAATTTCTCAAACTATAGACTCTATCACAGTTAGACAATACCCTTAATCTCAAAGAAGACCTCAAAACCAATATTCACTATTTACTAGGTCAATATCATCTATTGTAGATTTCGGAAACATACCATTGATTTCATAAGTCTCCAATTTAAACTCCAATTATCACAAAACAATCCTTAGGTTGCAATAGGAAACCTTACCCAACTTTCCTTCAATAATTAAGATCTTACTCATTTGATTTCAAACTTTTTTTCTTTACCTCTATTGTAGACCTCTCTCTCTAATTCATAACGAATCAAGAATCACCTCAATTGGAGGTCTACACCATAAGTTATGCACTAAAAACTAAAATACTTCACTTCAGAAAAAGGAGCTCGCCGCGGCGTACAAAGGATCGCTCGCCGCGACGTCCCATACGCTCGTCACGACGTAGATTTCCATGCTCGCCGCGACGTCCAACCATGCTCCTCGCGACGAGTAATTATTTTCTCGTCGCGACGAGGCTCCCAGCACACGTCGCGACGTGCGGGGCTCCGATCGTCTTCTCCGACGAATTTTTACCTATTTCTCTTATAAATCAACCATAACTCACTTTCAACTACCACAAACTTACACAATAAACACCATAAATGCATTCTAACAACAATAAACAACATTAAAGCCATTAAATTACCAATCAAGCCTTAAATCCTCAAATCTTCCACAACCCTATTTCCTTTCTTCTAACACCCACGACTCTCTCTCTCTCTCTCAACTCAACAATCTTCATCTTCCTCATGGTTTTAGCTGATTTTTAATAACAACGAGGGAGCAAACAACAATCTTGAAGAGGGATCGAAATCACCAACAAAGAAGAGAAGGAAAAATCGAAGAAGAGAAGGAAAAACCCTAAGATGGAGGAAAAATAGCTTTTCTACAAATTTCAAAACCTAAGGCTTTTAAAGGTTAATTTTTCTCTTTCCTCTAACACTCATCAAGTTCCTCTTTCAAATCATAATCATTTCTGGTCTAACCTGTCTCTAAATTCCAATGGCTTGACATATTTATTCCTAACATCAAAAATCTAATTTTCCATTGCCATTGGACAAGTATGCCAGCAATATAAAGTCAATCAGTCCGTTACTCGAAGAATTCCAGTCCGGACATTTACTCCCAATTTTTCCAGAAAATTTCCTATGGGTCACTATCAACTGGCAATCGCTCTAAAACAATTCCCATTAACCTATTCAAACCCAATTATCTCAAAATTCAGAAAACACATCGTATTCACAATAAAATGCCGGAAATGTCAGGAATGCATGTACATATATGTGCATGTGTAGAATGATTTATTCCTCTAAAATTAGAGGCCAGAAAAATTCTCAATCAATGATATGCAATAAAAATCCTAACCCGTCCCAATTTACCAATATGCCCATCACATCAGTATCAGGATGTTACAATTTAGCCATCAGAGAGAAAGTGATAGTGCAGAACTTTTGTGACTTTCAGCAGTTGGTTGAGGCAGCACTGAGGGTTGAGAACATAGAAAATATCAAGATTGCTGTGAACAAGAAGAGAAAAGGAAGAGAGCAGTTCAAGAGGGGAGGTAGTACTAGTACTCCTATGCCCGACAGGAGTGCCAGGAGCTTCCCTATGCAGTCTGAGGAGAGGAGCAGCGGTGCTAGCCGATCTCGACCTATGAAGACTTCTACTGTTTCTCACCAAGCCTCAACGGTGGGTGGAAGTAGAAGGGGAGATGGGGATAGGTCGTTTATTCCGAAGTGTGAGCACTGCGGGAGACCCCATAGAGGAGAGTGCTACAGATTGATAGGAGCTTGTTTCAATTGTGGGGAGAAGGGGCACATTGCTATAGAGTGCCCTTATCCTCCACGACAAGAGAGAAGCCAGATGCAAGCTTCCAAGAGGTCTGAGACTATGGGACACAAGACTTCTTCAGAAATGGGCAGTTCTGATGCAGCCAAAAGAGTGAGGAGCATTCCAGGGAGACCGAGGGGGCAGGCGCCAGCTAGGGTGTTTGCAATGACTCGGGAGGATGCAGAGTCTGCTCCAGATGTTGTCACTGGTATGGTTAGACTCTTTTATGATGATGTGCTTGCTTTGATTGATCCGGGTTCTACTCATTCGTTTATTTCTTCGAGTAGAACTGTGTGTGGTAGCAATTTCAGCCCATTGGATACTCCGTTGATGGTGAGTACTCCAATCGGACAATATATTATTGTTAGTCAAGTGTTTAGAGGCTGTGAGCTATGTATTGGTGGGGAACTTCTTGTAGGAAAATCCCGGGAGGTACATCATATGTACACGCAGCGGAAAACAAAAATTTTTGTTCCCGGGACTTTCCCGATCCCCAGGATCCAGGTATCCGTATGAAGACATCAACCTAAATAGCCAAAAGAGACTATCTCTAAAGGTGATCCACGCAGAGATCAGAAAACCTAACCGGATCAAACCCTTTTGACCCGGGAATAGCTAGAACAGATTAAAGCCTGCTAGAGCCTACCTCTGTCCTGGAGAGCTTGGAAACACGTTGAAGGAGGAAGAAACCTTGGAGAAGAAGACTTGAAGGTCGATGATGGAGAATGAGAGCATAGGTTTTAAACTTTTTAAAACCTTTCTTTTCTCTCTTTCAAAAACCAACGAACTCCTCTACATCAAGCCCTCTTCATATATGCCTTTTATGTCTTTTATTTCATTTAATGTAAAGATGACAAGGCATTAAGTGGAAGCTTCCATTTGCTTTCCACGTTTTCACCTTATATATATATATATATATATATAAAGTAAACTCTTCCTTTCATCTCCTCCTTCCACGTACATGGCATTAATTAATTAATTAATTAATTAATTAATTAATTAGTTAATTAATCAATTAATAAATAATTGCTAAGGTCCAGTCCAACTGGGGTCGGTCCTACCGGCCTACCGGGCCCCG
>JANITW010143260.1:0-12177 GCA_027564335.1 Erythroxylum williamsii | reverse complement strand
ACATCCATGTAGTTGATGAATTCATTTCTTAAACCTAAGACTATCCTATATTTGTTTTCTATGCTTGAAAGTTATTTAAAACTTAATCTAATGGTGTAATTTGTTAATGGGTTGTTATGTTTCTTACTGTATTTGTGGTTAGACTGATTACAACAAGTGATATTGTTTAACAATTTTCAACTTGGCATGCATTATTACCATAACTAACTGGTGAAACATTAAGAAATTAGATTTCACTTAGTCACCATTTACTGCAAGTAGTTTCAAAGAACATATGCTTCTTGAATTTAATGTTATTGAGTTTGGTTGTTTGATCTTTTGCGGATGTTATTATTCTTCTATTCAATTTCAAGCAGCCCAAATTGTTTCCAATAACGTTTTTGCTTCTTTTCTATCAAAGCTTCCTTCTTATCGAAGCATCAATAGTAAAGGTAGAGTTCTTTAGATCAAATTCTTTCCAACAATTCATTATTCTATTATTGAATTTTGTTAAATTCTATTGTTGAATTTGGTTAGTTAATTATATCTTGATTTGTTATGCTTGTTATTTTCCATAAACATCTTGTAATTCACCATATAGAAAGCATTTTTAATGTCAAAATTTTAAGATCTCATATAAGATTAGTGACACATGATAGAAGAATTCTTATTAAATTCATCTTGGCTATAGGAGTAACATTTATTAATAATCTATTACATAAGTTTGTGGGAACCCTTTTACTACCAGTTGAGATTTTAGTCTTTTAAGTCATTTGCCCTATGCTTCATAGTAAGAAACATTTACGTCCTACATGTCTTTTATTCAAAGATCAACAAGCATCTGATCTACATGTGGGTTTGTTTGATGCCTTCATAGCTCGTTTCCTTTTGACGATCTTGTCTTTTCTTGGTTGGTGTATAAACCATCAAGAACTTAGGTACATGCATATTATCATTCAAACTGTTTGCAGCTTATCTGATGCTTTAACGAAACTCGTTTTCTTGGTCAGGTTTTTATGTTGAAGAGGACTGCGGAGGAACCCCTTGGTCATGCTGCTGCCATAATCACCAATGTTCTCGAGAATGCAGAAACTAATCATGTCATCATCGCTTCACAAAAGCGAGCATTTCTTCAGGAAGTGGAACTTAGGCTGTCGTAGAGATCACCTGTCTCCATGTTGAGGAATTATGGTTTTCGGCTCCTGCAACTTTACTCAATGTTGCATGTTATATGTCGCTAGTTGTGCTTCCGCTTCAAATGTCATAAATTTTGGTTCGAGTTTGGATTTTCTTTTGTACTCCATTTGAAAGATAGATTAGACAGGAAAAGGCCCCATGTAAAATATCAATCAAAGGGGGAATTTTGTTTTTGTTATACGGGACGTACTTTGTTCTGTACATTATAAATAGAAATGATGCTGCTTAGAATTTCTCCCTCCCTCTCCCGTTTTATATATTAGACAATACATTCGTGGTGATTTGGTTTTACAAGATACTGAGGTGATGGATATGTTGAAATTCAACCGTGATCAAATCATGAACGAAGTGGAAAACAAAATTTTTATCGATTCCGAGCATATTTTGATAATTGAATAAACTTGAATAAAATAGAAAATGAATTAGAAATGTACCTTGTTTATCTTCCTGTTGAAAAACCTTTGAAAAATTTCTGATTGATCAATCACGAACTGTTCAAATATTCAGTCTCAGATGATATTCACATAACAATTTTCAAGAGTAATTTTGAGAGGAAGAAGACAAATTGCTATAGAAAAATCATAAGGGTCTTTAATTTAAATTAAAATTCTTTAATTATAATTAAAATCAAATTCTAATTCTAATTAATTTAATTTTAATAAAATCAAATATCTCATGTTTGATTCCCAAAATTTCTCAAACTTTATAAGTAAGTCCAATTTGATTAAATTAATTTTTCTTTCATAAATTGTTCTTTGATGTGTGACCTATTAGGTTCCTAATAAATTGACAGTGACTATAAATTACAATTCTAATTCTCAATTAGAATTTGAACAATTAAAACTTTTTTTAATTTATCTTTAATTCTCATATTATACAATTCATAATCATAAATCATGATTTATGTCTAGCAACATATCATGATTATTCAAATATCAGAAATGTCAAAGTGATTAACTTAACCTGCTCATGCATGACTATGATGTATAATTTAATCATTTCATCATTCAATATTTTAATTGGACAGAGTATAGATATAATGTCTACTCTTATCATCTAATTATATTCGTTCTTGCTAATTAGTAATTGATTTATAATTAAAATTTGAAAACACCTTTTCAAATATCATTTTACTCTGGCTAGAGAATTCCATAAATCATTACTAACAAAGAATAATAGAATATTTCTCTAATTACTTTAGAGTATATTGACTTACTCAACTATCTCCATATAGTTCATACTGTATCTAATTACTATAGACTGAATTATCCTAGGACGATTCATAAGTAGCATCAAAACACAGTAATTATCACGTGAGATACCTTGGTAATCTCAAGTTTGAGGCTCAATTATATAACCATCATTATGAGATAAGCTATAGATACATAAGTAATATTCCATTCGAAATTCTCATAATCAGGTTAGTTTAGTGACTTATTCTCTAATAATCACCTGCACATTAATTTAAGTATCTCTATACTTTAATTTATGGGATCAATTACTTTTTTCATAAGAAAGAAACATAATATGTACTAGTTATACTATTTCAACAATATCTCGTCTTGATGAAACTGCAACTAAGAAATTTAGGAATAATACATCAGTGTAAATTGAATCCCATAATTATAATCTCATAATAATAATAATTACGCAGTAATTATTCCAAAGATTTTACCTTTAGTAATAAAACATAAAATATTAATTAAATTAATACGTAAAGATAAATAAAGCCTTTTTATTAATTCAAAATAATGTCATACATTAATTTGCATCCAATTGATTTGCTGCTTGGGCATAAACTAACAATCTCTCACTTGCATTAAAGTCAATCCCTTATGAATCTAATACCATATTCATCCATATGTCGATCATGTCACTTTTGAGACAATGACTTAGTGAGAGGATCTGCTAGATTCTCTTTAGTGAGAACTCACTCCAATGCTATGTCTTTCAACCCTATTATCTCCCTGATCAAGTGAAATTTTCTAAGTATATGTTTAGACCGTTGATGAGAATTGGGTTCCTTTGTTTATACAATAGCACCGTTGTTGTCATAATACAATACTATAGGCTCAACAATGCTAGGAACCACTCTAAGTTCAATGATGAACTTCTTGCTCCAAATTGCTTCCTTTGTCACCTTTGACACTGAAATGTACTCTACTTTGGTCATTGAATCTATAATGGTCGGTTGTTTGGAACTTTTCCTACTTACTGCACCACTCTTTAGAATGAAGATGTACCCTAACTATGATCTACCATTATCGGGATCTGACTGAAAACTAGTATATGAATATCCTTAAACTCTCAGTTCATCTCCTCCATAGACCAAGAAAACATCTTTAGTTCTTCTCAAGTACTTTAAGATATTTTCACAGTCGTCCAGTGACCTTCACTAGGATTAGATTGAAACCTGCTCGTTATGCTTAAAGCATAAGAAACATCTAGGCTAGTACATAGCATCACATACATGATTGATCCAATTACCGAAGCATATGGAATACAATTCATTTTATCTCTCTCCTCTTGTGTCTTTGGACACATACTCTGTGAGAGAGAAATCTCATGCGATATGGGTAAGAATCTCCTCTTGAAATTCTCCATGCTAAACCTCTTTAGCACTTTATCTATGTACGTGGATTGGGACAATCCAAGCAACCTCTTTGACCTATCTCTATAAATCTTTATTCCCCGAATATAGGCTGCTTCTCCCATATCATTCATAGAAAAGTTCTTAGATAACCAAATCTTTACAGATTGTAGCATAGGTATGTCATTTCCAATATAGTAATATGTCATCCACATATAGTACCAAGAAAACGATTGCACTCTCACTAACCTTTTTATAGACACATAGTTCATCCACATTTTTTATAAAATCAAACTCTTTGATTGTTTCATCAAAACAGATGTTCCAACTCCGTGACGCTTGCTTAAATCCATAAATGGACCTTTGCAACTTGCATACTTGATTAGAAATCCCTTGAATTAAAAACCTTTGGGTTGTGTCATATACACATCCTCCTCCAAATTTTCATTGAGAAATATAATTTTGACATCCATCTGCCAGATTTCATAATCATGATATGCTGTTATGACTAACAAGATCCTGATGGATTTTAGCATAGCTATTGGTGAAAAGGTTTCACCAAAATCAACTCCTTATTTTTGTTTGTAACCTTTGGCCACTAACCTTGCTTTGTACATATGTATATTACCATCCATATTAGCTTTTCTCTTAAAAACCCACTTGCATCTAATAGCCAAAATACCAACAGGTTTATTAACCAAAGTCTACTTGGTTAGTGTACATGGATTCCATTTCAGGTCTCATGGGTTTTTGCCATTTAAAAAATCAATGTCAGACATCTCTTCTTTAAAATTAGTAGGCTCATTATGTATGAGTGATACATCATCCTTTCCCTGCTCAATATGTAGATCTAATCTAATGGGAGGATGACGTATTCTATTATTTCTTCGCAGATTATGTGTCATTTGAGCTCTCGATTGCACATCATATGTATCAACTTGAGGTTCTTGTTCCATTTCGATGTAAATTTGTGACTCTTGAACTTCTTTAAATTCAACCTCACTCCCATTACTTTCTTTGAGGATAAATTCTCTTTCTAAGAATGTAGCATGCCTTAAAACAAACACATTTTGCTCAATTGGATGATAAAATTGATAACAGAAACTCTCTTTCGAATACCCCATAAATTTGCATTTATCTGATTTAGCTTGAAGCTTATCAGATATAGCACACTTCACATCCCTAAATCTTTAAGTGTGATAATACAGGTCTTCTACCAATCCATATCTCATAGCGTGTCTTATCAACTGATTTAGATGAAACCCTGTTTAGAAGATATATTGCGGATTTAATTATGTATCCCTAAAAGGACATAGGAAGGACTACATGACTTATCATGGAACGTACCATATATAATAGTCTACGATTTCTCCTTTCAGAAACTCCATTATGTTTTAGAGTTGTAGGAGTAGACCATTGTGAGAGATTCTCATTCTCTTTTAATTAACCAAGAAACTCGTGGTCTAAGTATTCATCACCTCTATCTAATCTAAATGTCATAATACTTTTGCAGTTTGTTTCTCAACCTCTAGTCTAAATTCTTTGAACTTTTCAAATGATTCATTGTTTCATCAAGTACGCATAACCATATCTAGAATGATCATCTATGAATGTAATGAAATACGAGAATCCACCTCTAGCATTTGCGAACATAGGTCCACATAACTCTAAATGTATTAATTTTAGTAACTCACTAGCACGTTGTCCCTTTCCCTTAAAGGGTAGTTTGGTCATCTTTCCCAATAAACAAGAGTCACTAGTTTCATATGATTTATAACCAAATGTTCAAAATATCATTCTTTATGTAATTTGTGATTCTAGTTTCATTGATATCACCTAACCTACAATGCCATAAATAAGATGGAGTTTGATTACTTAATTTTCTTTTCTTACTATTTATATTAAGAATTGGTCTTTCAAGATCTAACTCATACAAACCATTTGTAAGTAATTCAGATCCATGAAAAACATCATCTTTATAAAAAGAACAACTGTTATGCTTAATTACAAAGACAATTCCTTTCAAATCTAACTAAGAAATAGAAATGATGTTTCTTGTAATAACAGGAACATAATAACAATTATCAAGTTCTAATATAAGGCCAGAAGGTAAAGCTAAACTACAAGTCTCTATAGCTAATGTAGCAACTCTTACTCCATTGCCAACTTGCGGGTCCACTTCACCTTTCTTTAATGATCTACTCTTTGTTAACATCTGCATGTTATTACACAAGTGAGAACCACAACCAGTATCTAATACAAAAAAAATGTGGAATAGAAGTAGAAAGATTGATCTCAATCATAAACATACCTGAAAAACCAACTTCCTTAAGCCTTTTCTCTTTCAGGCCAGCAAGATAAGAGGGGCAGTTCCTCTTCTAATGTCCGTCAACCCTACAATTAAAACAAGTGCCCTTGTCATTGCTCTTCTTCTTGACGCCTCCTTTGGCTTTTACTATATTAGTAGAAGCCTTATGTTTCTTGTTCTTATTCTTCTTAAAGCCCTTTTTCTTGCTTTTAGAAGAACTAACACAAGTACGGAACTAGGTTCCTTCTTAAGGCACCCTTCCACAGTCTTAAACATGTTCAACAGTTCATGGAGTGTCATGTCCTTCTGGTTCATGTTGAAGTTCATGACGAACTGTAAAAAGCTCGAACTCAGTGACTACATCACCAAATCAATGCTTAACTCATGGTCCATTACAAAACCTAATTCGATCAATTTTTGAATATACCCAATCATCTTCAACACATGAGTGTTAATTGAAGATCCTTCTGTCATCTTGCATTGAAACAGAGCCTTGAAGATTTGATATCTCTCCACCCTACTCTGTGCACCAAATAACTCCTTAAGATGCAGTATCATAGTAGGTCCATTCATGTTCTCATGCTGCCTCTGAAGTTCAGGAGACATACAAGCTAAGATCACACATGTAGCTTGTTCATTGTCATCAATATAATGCTGATATTTCTCCCATTCTTTATCAGTTGCATCTGAACATGGCTCAGATGGAGCAGGAGTATCGAGAACATACTTCTTCTCTTGCCTAAGAACTATTCTTAAATTTCGCAGCCAGTTCGAATAATTATGTCTAGTTAGCTTGTTAGCATCCAAAATGCTTCTCAAAGTCAGGTTTGTACTCATCTTCAAAATTCAATAATCGGGAAAAACATAAAAGGAGCATAAATTATTTTATATCCAAAAATCAAATAAAATAAGGACTTTAAATTTATTAGATTACTCCCACTATTTTGTATAAAATAATAGCCCTCACTATTATATAAAAAATTATCAAATAATTTCTTAGTGGATGAGGATCCCATTTCAAATTAATTGATCTTGAGTTTGCTTAACAAACCAACTAAAATAAATTAGGTAGAAAACAACTTTTAATCACATCTCATGTGACTCCTACTACCGTTAGGTGACAACTTTTGCCAAAATATATCAAGTATATTATTCCTAATCTTGTCTCTAAAGTTATATGATCATGAGTTTACTCATCCAAATCATACAATTTTAGTTAAGTATAACCCATTAATTTGAGATTAAAACATATTCGAGTTAAAGGGACCTTGAGTTTACTCAACAAGTCTTACATTAAACAGAACTCTGGTTTATTCTCAAAAAACAGAAGACAACAATCACGTTTATAACATGTACTTAATATTTTATCGAGGGATTTAAAATTTCAAAATTTTTAGTCTCACCAAAATAATATAATCTCATTATATTTATAATTTCAAACATAATTCAATTATGAAAGAATTTATTTACAACTGTGGCTTGATTCTAAATGTTGATTTGATAATAAATTTAATTTAATTTTTCAAGAATTTAATAATTCAACTCTTGAAAAATTAAATTAAATTCCAAAACCTTTCCTAATAAATATTCCTTTGAAAACAATTTTCAAATTTAATAAAACAACTTTTATTTTATTAGGAGTAAAAATTAATTTAATCTCTATTAAATTAATAAAAGACAATTTTAGGGTTTTAAAACAATTTTAAAAAAACACATAAAAAATGGAGTGGTAGGGTGTCTGACGCGTGCACATGCTAGATACTAACACGCGTGAGGTGTGTGGGGCATGCACTGCACACCCCCACACGGTCAAAGGAGTTGACTGAAGCGTGCAGTCAGCGTCTCCATGAGACATTCTCAGAAGACAACATGCGCCCTTCGTCTTCCCCATGCAGCCTCTCCCTTTTCTGGAATTGCTCCCACGTCGTCCAACTCGTCGAGCCGCTACCCACGTCGCTCGAACAACTACCTCAACCGCAGCTACTCCTTCCACGTTCCACGAATCGCAACCTCAACCGTCGAGTCTCCAACTGACGGTTCCCTTATCGTCACTGCCACCTGTGACATCACCAAAGTCGCTAACCAGAGGTGTTGTGCGACGCCCATCTGTGGCATCGCACACGATGGGTCACCGCCTACAATGGGCGATTTACGCCCATCTTCTTCACTAATGGCGATAATCACCGGAACACCATCGGTTTCAATGGTAATCTCCAAACACAATAGGAGTAAACGCAAGGAGGGAAAAAAACACAGAAGCAAAACTCACAATCAATAACCCAAATATTTAAAAGAACACACGCAGACATTTTGGAAACAATTTCCAGAAACATTGCAAATGCTCAAATAAGGGATTTCAGTTGCAAGCAAATTGGGTGCGGTATCAATTATGGTTTTAGGGAATTGGGGATTTCAAATAAAATCACAACCAATGTAAGGAGTTTCAAAAACCCTAAATCCATTGTATGGTCTTTGTATAACCACAGAAGAAATTTCCAAAATCACCACAAGGCATGCATCGAATAACAAGGATTTCAAAAAACCGTATATCACTGTAAATGCGTATAGAATAAAATTCCAGATCATGCATAAACCATTAAAACAAAACAGACAAGAAACAATTTGCAAGTTCGGGAAGCAATTTCAAAATATGACATACATAAAACAGAAACATTTTCCACAGTATTTTGTCATTTTTGAAGCATTAAAAACAAATCAACAATAATAATTGAGCCCCTAATTCAAGATTAACAATTAAAGGAGACTCTGATACCACTGTTGAAATCCTACCATGATCAAATCACAGATGTAGTGGGAAACAAAAAAAATTTCAAATTCCAAGTGGATTCCGATAATTGATTAAACTTGAATAAAAATAATATTTGATCTAGAAATCATACATTGTTAGCTTTCCAAAGAAAAACTTTGAATCTTTTCTTTGAGTAATCAATCACCAGCTGTCCACTTGTCCAGCCTTGGATGGTTTCCACAGAGCAATTTCTAAACTGTCTTTTTAGGAAGAAGACAAAAGTGCTAGCTTTTATAAAGCCCTCCCTTTAAATAGAAAAATCAAGACAGCCTTTTATTAAAATTAAAACTCTTTAATTATAATTAAAATCAAATTCTAATTCTAATTAATTTAACTTTAATAAAATCAAATATCTCATATTCGATTCCCAAAGTTTCTCAAACTTTATAATTAAGTCCAACTTAATTAAATTGATTTTTTTTTTCACAAATTGCTCTTTGATGTGTGACTTATTAGGTTCCTAATAAGTTGGAATGATTATAAATTATAATTCTAATTCACAATTAGAATTAAATAAATTAAAACTTCTTTTAATTTATTTTTAATTCTTCAATTAAATAATTAATAATCATAAATCATGATTGACGTTTAGCTACATGTCATGATTACCCAAATATTAGGAATATCAAAGTGATTGACTTAACCTATCCATGGATGACTATAATGTATAATTTAATCCTTTCGTCATCCAATATTCTAAATTGACAGAGTATGGATATAGTGTCTACTCTTATCATCCAATTATGTTCGTTCTTGCTAATTAGTAATTGATTTATAATTAAAATTTGAAAACTCCTTTTCAAAAATCAATTTACTCTGGCCAAAGAATTTCATAAATCATCACTAATCAAGAACAATATAATATTCTCTCTAATTACTTTAGAGTGACGAATCCTTTAACGACTTACTCATAATCGGGTCAGTTCAGTGACTTATTCTCTAATAATCACCCACACATTAGTTTAAGTATCTCTATACTTTAATTAATGAGATCAATCACTTTCTTCATAAGAAGGAAACATAATATGTGCTAATTTTACCGTTTCAACAATATCCCGTCTTGATGAAACTACAACTAGGAACATTTAGGAATGATACATAAGTGTAAATTGAATCTCATAAATTATGATCTCATCATAATTTCAATTACATAGTAATTATTTCAAGGATTTTATCTTTACGAAAAAGAATTAAATAATTAACAAATTCATAAAGATAAAGAATGCCTTTAATTAATTAATAATAATGTCATACAAATATTTACAACCAAAATAATTTGGCTGCAAGGGCACAAACTAACACTTGGCAGTTCATAGTCCATGCCACTCACGCCTGATGCGCTCCTCGTCTGCGTTGTAGCTAATGCCGCGTTGTTTTATAGATTGGACAATTAAACTTGCTTTTGCCTTTTAAATCCTTCTCTGCCCGCAGCCTGTACTGTGCGTTTTGTACAAAAGAATGCACGCTTCTCTCTACTGCGTGCCCCTGAAACGCAAGCTTACATGCATTCAACGCAAAATGCATATATGCGTTGCATTGAATATATGCATTTTGCGTTGAATGCATGGCCTTTCCTATTAAGACTGCACTGCTGTGTCGTTTTGACTTCATTTTTTTGTGTTCTTTTTTTTTTGTTTCATGAAGACAAGAAAAAATAAATCTTCAGAAAATGACTCAAATGTAATGGTTCCGACTCATTTTAATTTCTTTGCTCCCAAATTGTACCTAAAATCATATATGAATTAAAATAAGTATCTTAAACATTTTTATGTCAATAATCAATAAGTATAAATAGTTAAATATATCAACATTAAACACATATCACTGTGATACAAACAGCTAAATGGTTATCACACCAAAGATCAATCGAAAGTTGGATTGTCATTCTGAAATCCTTGAGCAAATAAGCAAGCCATTGAAGCTCACATACAGTTGTGCCTATACTTCTATATTCTGCCTCACAACTAGATCTTGACACAATATTCTATTTTTTACTTTTCCAACTGATCAAGGAACTCCCTGAAAATACACAGTATCCACTCATGGATTTCTTAGGTACTGGGCAAGATGCCCAATCACTGTCGTATTAGCTTGCCAACTTCAAACTGCTTTCACCTTTGTAGAACAATCCTTTCTCTTTAGTTCCAACAAGAAATCTCAATACATGCATAGCCTCGTCCCAGTGAGCCTGTTTTGGAGAAGCCACAAATTGACTGAGTTGCTGCACATTGAAGGTTGTCTCAGGTATGGTTATGTTCAGATATAACAACCTCCCAACCAGCCTTTTTTACTTGTCCACATCCTGGAGCATCTCACTTTTCTCATCAAACTTATGATTTTTGGGCAGTGGAGTTACAGCAGTATTAGATTCTACAAGTCCACAATCAACTAGAATGTCCTTTAGGTATTTCCTCTGAGATATAAAAGTACCTTCAGGTGTTCTAGTTATTTCAATACCTAGGAAATATTTAACATTTCCTAGATCCTTGATGGTAAAAATGGAATGGAGAAATTTCTTCACAACAACTACGTCTTCTTCACAATTTCCTCCAATTAACACATCATCTACATATACCAAGAGAGCAATAAATCCACCTTTATTTTCCTTAGTAAATAAATAATGATCATTCACTGACTGAGAGAGTCCATAGTTCAACATCTGAATAGTGAACTCTAAGTTGCATTCCCTAGATGCTTGTTTCAAATCATACAAGGACCTCTTTAATCTATAAACTTCTCCTTCTCCTGCTTTTGTGGAACCTTTTGGTGGATCCAAATAAACTTCTTCCTTCAGATATCCATGCAAGAAGGCGTTATTAATGTCTAATTGGTGAGCAAACCAGTTTTTTATAGTTGCTATAGCAAGAAATGTTCTTACTATTACTAACTTAGCAACATGTTAGACCCCGATCTTTTAGTGGAAATTAGAAATTATTACATGAAATTAAATGAGTATTTTTGCATATGAACTTTATTATAGATGTTATTGTTCTATGAGAAAAGAATTGATGGGTGTTGATGAATTTGGGTTATGAAAGAAAAAAGTGAAAGAGATGATTGAAATGGAAGTTGAAAAGCAAGAAATGATTAGTGAAAGTGTTATATTTGGAAGAATTAAGAAAGTTTGACTTTTTGGGAATAGATAGTTGACTTTTTGATTTAGGCAAAATTTAAGAAAATATTGAACCCCCAACTTTTCTTGGAGATTTGATTTATTAATGAAATTAAATGAGAAAATATGGTATGAGTCTTAGAAATAAATGAAAAGAATAAATGAATTTATGAGCTTTTGAT
>JANITW010143187.1:0-12182 GCA_027564335.1 Erythroxylum williamsii | reverse complement strand
TAGCTATTCCCGGGTCAAAGGGTTTGCCCCGGTTAGGTTCTCCGATCTCTGCGTGGATACCGTTAGAGACGGTCTCCATTGGTTGTTATGGTTTGAGTTTGTTATATAGACACATGGATCCTGGCTTTTGGGAAGGTCCCGGAATAAAAATTTTTATTTTTCCTCACCGTGTGTATGTGATGCACACACCGGGATTTTCCTACAATATGTGTGACTATTCATCTTACTTTTTGACATCTTTTTATCCCAAGGGGGAGAAATTTTGTTGATTGGATATACTTGATGTTCTTTGGAACTTTATATTTGATTAAGGGGGAGTATTTGTCATCTGAATTGTGAATTTGATACTTATATGTCTAATTATGTTATTTAGAGGGAGTTTCATATCTGTGACAAACAATGCCAAAAAGGGGGAGATTGTTGGGTTATATGTTATATATCTAAGTAATTAGTTTTGGCATTCTTTATTAATTAGACATATAAGATATTAATTGGATAATGACTTGGATTCAAAAAGCTATTAGTGATAATCTTCTAGTTGTAATGGAGTTCTATCTCTAATTAATGTGTATCTTGGTAAGAAGTGCTGGTGAATATCATGTATGATTCTATCCATAGGACATGTGCATCTTGTGTAGGAGTACCTAAAATCAATAGTGTAGTGGGACTCTGATTGCATTATTGTGGGATAATATGGGTGAAGTGTGAGTTAATTGTTGATTGAAAAAAGACTACGGCTGTGTG
The DNA here is from genome assembly GCA_027564335.1 of Erythroxylum williamsii. Lineage (NCBI taxonomy): Eukaryota > Viridiplantae > Streptophyta > Magnoliopsida > Malpighiales > Erythroxylaceae > Erythroxylum > Erythroxylum williamsii. The sequence goes on along the minus strand of JANITW010143187.1, from coordinate 11,438 downwards.
CATGTTTAATGGTAAGCTACGGTGAAGAGGAGTTACAGTGCAGTGGTGCAGTGGGTGTATTATTAAATGCACAGTGAGGAGTTAATTGAATTGGAAAATAGATATATACTATGTCGTGGATGTGGTCTTGGGGTGTGTGAAAAAAACCGCGCGTGTGGCTTCTCTCGCACTACTTCTAAGCTTCTCCATTCGTGCTGCTTCTTTGCTTCACTGGGTGTTGGCTTTATCAAGGTTGTAGTAGGCGTAAAGTTGGATTTGGTGTTGGCTTTTATAAAAAGGTGAAATGGGCATTAATTAAAGAGCTTACGTGATTTGTTTTAGGAAAGAAGATAAAGGTAAGGTGAATATGGATTTGGTGTTGGCTTTTATAAAAAGGTGAAGTAGGCATTAATTAAAGAGCTTACATGATTTGTTTTGGGAAAGAAGATATATAAAGGTAAGGTGAATATTTTATGTTTAAGAGAAAATCTTCTCTGTCAAAGCAAAAGACGTCTTTGAAGAGTAGGTTGCGTAGGTTGCAGTGTATGGTGTGCATAAACTACTGGTGGACTTCTTACGTGGTTGATATATCGTTTTTACTCTTTGGGTACTGGAAAAATATACAGTTGGATGTGTGCATGATAAATTTGTTCAGTGGGTGTTAATCGAAGATTGGAAAAACACAATTGAATGTGTGCATCATAAAATTGTGCAGTGGGCGTTAATTGAAGATTGGAAAAACACAGCTGAATGTGTGCATATGTTTTGGCGTCCCGCATGGTTTAATTGAAATTGTTGAAACTGGGATGAATCAGTTCAACTGGCAGACAGATTTTCAGATGTATTTCAAGAAGCTGAAACTATAAGGAAGTCTTTCTTTTATCTCAAGTGTATTATTTTTGTTCTTAGTTGATTGATCACTTGAGTTGTTTATTTCGTATCTTTATTATTAAATATTGTTGAGAAAATCCTTTGTTGAGGTCAACACGAGTCGATTGTGTTATTGGGTGTGAAATTCTTTCATGAGAAGTGAGATTGAGAGATAGTGTCAAGGGTTGAATAGTGTCGGCTCAATAAAATCTTGGATAAATCTATTGTACTTCAGTCAGAGTTATTAAGCTAGGTGAGGGCCCCGTAGATGTAGACAAGGTGTGCTGAACTGCGTTACCAAATTTTTGGTGTTTTTATTATTTCAGTTTTGCTTGTTTTTATTTTATTAGTGCTAAAGAAGTTTGTGAAAAGTTTGCAAAATAATTAATCCTTTTCGGTTTTTCATTCTCCACACTACAGGATCAGGTTTGATAGCTAAATTCACAATGAAGTTATAAGCCTGTTTAAGACGGCCAACCCGACCAAGGATTTCAAACTTGGCACCATAATGTATAATCATTGGCTTAATTCCATGCTTGTGCTCCATTTCATGAAAGTAGCGAAATCTGTCATCTACCAAACCAGCATGGCTACAAGCACAAAGAACGCCTAGAAAAATGACATAATTTGGACATATGGGAGAGTTCCTCATCATCCTATAGAACAGTTCAAAGCCCTCATTTACAAAACCATATTGAGTAAGTCCCAAAATCATTACTCTCCAAGTCCATACTGTTAGGATATATATTATATATCTAAATAATTAGTTTTTTCATTATTTATTAATTAGATATATAAGATATTAATTAGATAATGACTTGGATTTAAAAGCTATATGGATAATCTTTAGTTGAAAAAGATTCATATCTTAGTTTGAAGTCTCTCTTGAGAGGGGGTGTGATACATCATGTGTGTGTGAAGTTTAGGTGTGGCCAAGGGTTTTGTATGTGAGATAATGTTGCTAAACTTTTTAAAAAGGTGTGGCCAAGTGCCTAAAATTAAGTGTGTAGTGGGTGTTGAATACATATGGAATAAAAGCGCAGTTGATGTGAGTGTGTGATTATTATTAAGTGTTTAGTGTGCATTAATGATATACTTGAAATACATATCTCACGTTGATTTTGGGGATATAAGATAAAGGAAATTGAGTTGCATGTTTAAAAAGGGCTTTGGCTAGTTAATGTGTGTATGTCGCTAATGTTGAAAATTAAAAACCATAGTGGTGTAGGTTTTCACATAATGTGAATGACACTGACTAACTAGGAGAGCTCTTCTCATCTCTACTTTGTTGTGCTCTGGTAAGTGTTGTGGTGCTTCAGTGGCTCAGACAGCAAAAGTATGTGTCTATTGCGGGAACTCCTTCACTTCTTTTGCGTTTTCCAATCAGCTTTAAGTGACCATTGAGAGCTTCTTTGGTGTTTAGTGTGAGGATTTTGATAGTTGGTTTTTCTATAGTGTTTGCATGATTTCATTGGGTTGTTCATTGTCAATATAGTGTTAATTTTTTGGTTGTCATTTTTGGTGTTGGTGTACAAAAATTCCAAAAGTTTTCAATCCTTTTTGTTACTGTCTTTGTTGTTGGGTTTGTGCGAAAAAACTTCAGCAGTTGTCGCGGTTGTTGCAACTTTATTGGATTAATGTTTTGGTGACAAAACGTTGTTGATTTGAGACATTTTGTGGCTTTTGTACGTAGGATTTTTAGTGAAGATATTGAAGCCTCACAGCAGATCTTTTGATAAACAACTTTCTGTTCTTTCATTGATGAAGCAGCATATTTAGGGGAGTTGTTTTTCTATCTCTAGTGTATTTAGTTTTTGTTCTTTATTATTCTAATCACTTGAGGTATTTGTTTATTGTTCTTTCCTTTAAAGATTGATTGAGAAAATCCTCTATTGAGATTAGTACGAGGCGGTCATACTATTGGGTGTAAAATTCTTTCACGAAAAGTGAGGTTAAGAGATAGTGTCAACGGTTGAGTGGTGTCGGCTCAGTAAAACCTTAGGTAAATCTATTGTACTTCAGTGAAAGTGATTAAGCTAGGTGAGGGCCCCGTAAACGTAAGCAAGGTGTGACAAATTGCATTACCAAGTTTCTGGTGTTTTTTATTATTTCGCTTTTGATTGCTTTTATTTTTATTTGTGCTAAAGACGCCCACGGTAAAAATTGGAAAGTTTGTGAAATTACCACCCCTTCGGATTTTTCAATTGATATCAAAGTAAGATCACCGATTCAGAACTTGGTAGCAAATTGGTGCAGATCCTAGTTTCGCGAACATGACCATAAGAGAAGGACCATCAATTATCACGCCACCACTATTGGACGGTTCCCATTATCCTGCATGGAAATCACGGATAAGTATCTTCATTCAGGCATAGGGAACAAGAGCATGAAACTCGGTATTACATGGTTGGACACATCCAATGATTACTGAAGATAAGGGAGAGACATTTCTAAAATATCCATTTGAATGAACAAGAGTCGAAGAAGAAAGAGCACATGGAAACTTACAAGCATTGCACGCAATTTTCAATGTTGTTGATAAAGGACGCTTCTCAATGATATCAGCTTGTGAATCGACTAACAAAGCATGGGATATTTTGCAGACTATTCATAAAAGGTCCAAATCTGTGATAACGTCAAAACTTCAAATGTTAGTTGTCAGGTTTGAAGAATTGAAGATGGATGAAAATGAGATTATTAGAGACTTTCATGAAAGATTGCAAGATATAGCGAATCAGGCATATCAACTTAGAAAGAAATATTCCAAGTAACGAATTGTTTATTCCCGAGACATGTGAAGGAGATGGATCAAGTAATGGAGAGCTTTCCATTAATGGTAGGTGTTGCTTGTGGTGGTTTGTTTCTTGTGTTTCATAACACTAGAGATGGTATTAGGTGCATGGCTTCTTGATCTTTACGAGTCATGATTTTGCACCCAAATTAAACCCAAAACAAAAGATATTAAGTGTATTAATTGATGCATTTTAGCATTTTGTATTGGAATAAATTGTTGCTTGAACTTCAGTTGAAGTAAAGTATTTCTGTTAGATCATGTTCTTTTGCTATACTAAATTTGCCAAATTTAGATTATTATCAACCCCACCACTTTAGATTGACCTGACTTGATTTGCATAATTGGTCTGATTCTACAATGTTTTCTGTCAAGTTTAAACCTAAGCTAAATTTGGTCAATCTTGATATTAGTCAAATTAAATCAAGTCAAATTAGATTTTATTAGTATGTCGTTTACAAGCATCAATATTATGAATTTTGCATCGTTCTAATTGAAGAATAGTATAAAACTACTTCATACCGTATCAACTTATTATACCAAGGTATATTGTAGAATTTCAATGATCGTATTTGTTGGTATTACAAAAATAAAAAATAAAGTCAAATAAAGAAAAATTGAAAGACTAAACTGAAATGATTTTAATTATAATTACTTTATAGTTTTAAGAAAAAAATCTAAAACAAAATCCAACATTAACGAATATCGGTTTCTTACCATACCAATATCAAAACTAGTATAACCTTTTATGATGCATTATTCACAACTTTAACGAAAAACTCAACCACAAATCCTAGACCCTGCAACTTCGTAATTGCGGAGAATGTTACCTGAAATCTAATATACCATTTGCTATTTGTCCCGTTGAGGCCGAGCATCAAAATTGATGAGACCATACAACAGTCCTTGCCTCACATTTGTTCTATTCAAAGAAGAAACCACTTCATCTACACGAACGTATGTATAAGAAAGTTTACACTCTGTTGAAGAAATACTCATATTTTGTCATATTCTTGATGTGTACAAAAAAGGATATTTTTACTAAACCTAGGGGACTGCTATTGGCTACTGACTATTTGGGAATTTGTAACAGAATTGACAGCTAATACAATTTCGTTACAGAAGAAGCTACTAGTGTTATGTAAAAGAAGACAAGAAATGAAAAAAAATAGTTATTGTATTTGGTTTTCATGTGTTTGGTCCGAATCTGTTTGTGTGGTTGAGTTATTATTGAATCTTGGGTTAGCCCACTCCTACTCTATTATCACTGTGGATCTTGGGTCATCTGACTCTCTTATCACCCCTTTAAGTTGGAGCTCCTGAGAGAAATACGGATCCGCACTTGAGAGTTAGGTCTTCGAACGTGCGTGCCGTGAGGGGCTTTGTAAACAGATCTGCAAGTTGGTGTTGGCTTCGAACTTGTTGGAGATCTAGGAAACCCAAGTTTGTCGCATCGCGCATAGATGGAGATTGATCTCCAGGTGTTTGGTCCTTTTGTGGAAGACGGGGTTCTCCGAGATGTAGATCGCCACCTGATTGTCACAATATAAAGGTATGACTTCTCTGTTCTCCACTTGAAAACACCGTAGTAATTGAACGATCCATTTTAACTCACACATAATTGAAGCTAAGCTTCTATATTCTGCCTCCGCTGTTAATCTACTAACAATTGTTTACTTCTTTGTTTTCCATGATATGGGAGATTTTTCGAGGAACACACGAAACCTAGTCAAGGACCGTCGGTTGAACATGCAGCTTACCCAGTCCGCATCAGAGTAAGTGGTGAGTTATAGGTTTGAATCTGAAGCGTAGAATAGGCCTTGGTTCTGTGTTCCTTTGAGATACTTGAGAACGTGTTTTATAGCTTTCCAGTGAGGCTCCCTTAGTGATTTCATAAATTGACTCAGTTGTTGTGTTATGTAAGTGAGGTCGGGGCTTGTGAATCTCAAGTATTATAGCCTGCCTACGATTCTTCTATAAAGCTCTGGATCTTTGAGTAGCTCGCTTTCATTTGTGTTAAGTTTCCTTCCTGGAACTATGGGTGTTATACATGGTTTACAATCCAATAGGTTTGTTTCTTGTAAGATGTCCCTTACGTATTTGTTTTGGTTGAGTACCGTCTCCTTTTCTGACCTTGCTATTTCAAATCCTAGGAAGAACTTACCATACCCTAGGTCTTTTATTGTGAATTCTTTGTGTAGGGCATCCTTGATAGTGTTTAAATGCTCTTCCTTTGCTCCAGTGATGAGAATGTCATCCACGTAGATGATGATGGCAATAAAATTGTTGCCCTGACCTTTAATGTATAGGCAATGATCTGCTTCAGTTTTTTTGAAGCCTAATCCTTTTAGTTTTATGGTCAGCTCTTTGTGCCATTGCCTTCCCACTTTTTGAGTCCATAGATAGACTTCATCAGTTTGCAAACCTCTCATGCCTTAGCCTTCTCATAACCCTATGGTGGTAGCATGTAGATATCTTCCTCTAAATGACCATGTAGATAGGCATCATTTATGTCACACTGTAGAATGGGCCACTTTCTAATTGTAGCTATAGCTAGGAATGTCCTGATTGTCACAATCCTGACTACAGGGGAGAACACCTCTGAATAGTCCACTTCTTCCCTTTGGTTGAAACCCTTTACTACCAGCCTTGATTTTAGCTTGTAAATAGTGCCATCTGAGTTGTGTTTCACTTTGTATACTCACTTTGAGGCTATAACTCTCTTCCCTTTAGGTAATTTCGCCAATACGAAGGTCTAGTTTTCTTTTAGGGCAACTAGTTGTTCATTCGTGGAGTTCACCTACTCCTTTAACTTGCTTGCTATTTCATAAAACAGAGGTTCAAAGGCAGTGCACACATTACCAATAAACTCCTTATAGCTTTGTGTATGCGTAACCTGGAGCTTTAACTCTTGTCTCCTTCTATTCTTGCAGGACCCTAGACTTGTAAAGTGATATTAACAAAATCAGGGACAGAAGTGGAATGATGAGCAGAGGCTTGGTGGACATAGTCATCAAGGTATTTTGGCGTGGATGAGTTCTTTGACTCCTTTTTATATTGTTGTTTATAGTAGTCTCTTGATTGGTGGTGATGTTAGGTTGAGGTAGTGTTTCTTCTAGCTCTGGTGTGTCTTCTATATGTTGTATGTTTGATGATCTTGGTATGTAACTTAATGCTTCTGTATCATCATTTATTGTGTTATAAGGGAATAGTGGTAGTAGTCCTTGTTCAGGGTTGGTCTGTGTGTTGGCAAAGGGAAAAGTGTTTTCATGGAAGGTTACATCTCTTGAACTGAAAATAGTTTGTGTCCCAATGTCCATGACTCTGTAGGCTTTGTATTCTGGCATGTATCTAAGGAAAATGCATTTTAAAGCTCTAGGATCCAGTTTGGTTTTGTTAGGTGGTTTATCAAAGGAAAAACTTAAACACTCGAAAATTTTCAAGTGTTTATAGGTTGACTTTCTTCTATGTAACCTCTCATGAGGTGTTTTCCACTGTAGGGCTTCAGTTGGGATCCTGTTTAAAGGGTAGGTGGTAGTGAGAAGGGCTTCCCCCTAATATTGTTTAGGTAAGCTTGTTGTTAATAATAGGGCTCTTGTTATTTTCAGTAGGTGTTTGTGTTTTATCTCTACTGCCTCATTTTGTTGTGGGGTGCATAGACAACTTTTCTAATTTGCTATTCCCATTTCTGCAAAATACTTTGTACATTCATGGTTTATAAATTCTCTCCCATTATCTGGTTGTAGCTTTAAGACCTTTGTGTCATGTTCCTTTTCAATAGTTTTGATGAACTGGGTTATGGTGGATTGTGTTCTAGCTTTGTGTTTGAGCAAAAAGGTCCAAATGACTAAGAAATCATCCACGATTGTTAGGAAAAACTGCGATCCATCTAAGGTGGGTATCCTATATAGTCCCCATAGGTCCATATGTAGAATTTCAAAGGACTTAATAGTTCGTATTTTGTGTTTAGGGAAGGGTTTTCTTTGTTGTTTTGCTATAGGATAGATTTGACAATTAGATAAATGATAATCGGAAAACTTGATCTCATTGATGTGTCTCATTTTCTCCTTGAAAACATGTCCTAACCTACTATGCCAAACATTGAAGGAAATAGAAGCATTAAGAGCAACATTCTTAGTTCTGTAGAAGTCTAAAGGAGGACCTTTCAAGGTCCCTGAGGGTAATAGGTTATTTGTTGTTAGCTCATATAGTCCACTTCTAGTCTTGATAGCTACTATAACATTATTAGTTCGTAGATCCTGCAAAAATAATCTATTAGATACGAAAATTGCAGCAATGTCATTCTGTGTAGTGGGTTTATTCACAAATAATAGGTTCTTGAAAAAAAATTGGAATGTGTAGAATTCTATCAAGAGTAATATTGGTAGTAATTTTGTCACCAATAATAGTCTAACATATGTATTTTACTTGCTGCTTTGTGCCATCTGGGAGTGTAATAGGCTCGTATATGTTGTTTATTTCATGCTCGTGGCAATAGTCTAGTTTTGTGACCATGTGTGATGGTGCACCCGAATCAATCAACCATATGTATTCATTATCTGCATTATGAAAATAAGTGTGATTTGTGCTATTACCTGCAAAGTTTCCAAGTCCGCCCAATTTTACCTCTCCTGTGGCCTTTCCTTTGATTGCCTTAGATATTTCCTGTTATATGAAAGTAGCTAGGTCTTGTGAGATTTGTCTGCCCCTTTTAGTGCACTCACTATTTTCTTGTTGCGTCTCCGCAAGAGTGTCATTGATTATAGCTAAGTTAGCTTTGCTCTTCTGCCCCGTCAATTCCTTGTACTAGTCAGGCACACCATGGATCTTGAAGCAAGTTTCTATGATATGTCCTATCTTCTTAGATTTTTCACAATACTTGCCCTCCTTTTTAGTGAATGATTTTCTTCCATTATTGTTGTTGCTTCTGCCTCCTCTCTTGGCATTAGAGTTAGACTGTCTTACCATCATTGCTACATTCAAGTTTCTCTCATTACTAGTACTTACTGTCTTTTGTTTCTCCACTGTTTACATCATGGAAAAGGCTCTATTTACCATAAGCAACGGTTCCACCAACATGACCTGGTTTACTACGCGTTCATATTCTTCATTCAAGCCCATCAAGAATTGTACTAATCTGTGTGTGTTTTTCTTAGTGGTAATTGCTTTAACAGCATCGCAAGTGCATATAGGTGTTAGATCTAGGCTAGCTAAATCATCCCAAAACTTCTTTAACTTTGTGTAATATACAGAAATGGCAAGGTTACGTTGTTTGAAAAGGCCGATTTCCCTTTTTATTTGGTACAATAATGGTCCATTGGCTTCTCCGAACCTTTCTCTTAGTTCCTCCCAAAGTTTCTTAGGTGTGGAGAATGATAGGAAGGCATCATTGAGTTCCTTGACCATAGAGTTAAGTATCCAAGACTTAACCATGGAATATGCTCTCTTCCATCTGGTAAGCAGGGTCATGTCCTCCATTGGTTGCATGCATATTCCATCTACGAAGCAGAGTTTGACTTTAGCACATAGAGCTATCATCATTGATTTGCTCCAGGTTAGGTAGTTGTTATCATTAAAAAGGGTGGTAATTAGGACAACTCCAGGTTTTCAGTGTTTGTTAAGGAATATTTCTCTAGGTTTGGGTTTTGTGTGTGATTAAGGTTATTGGTACCACTGTTAGCTATGTTTGACATTTTGGTAGATAAGTTGGGTAGTGTGGATCAGACCTTTGACTCTGATATCATGTAAGAAAGTTTACTCTAATGAAGAGATACTCTTATTTTGTCATATTCTTAATGTGTACAGAAAGGGATATTTATACTGAACCTAGGGGATTGCTATTTGGGAATCTGTAACAGAATGAAGAAGAAGCTACTAATGCTATGTACAAGAAGACAAGAAATGAAACAAAAGGTTCTTGTATTTGGTTTTCATGTGTTTGGTCCGAATCTGTTTGTCTGGGTGAGTTATTATTGAATCTTGGGCCAGGCCACTCCTACTCTCTTATCAGTGTGGATCCTGGGTCATCCGACGCTATTATCAGTATGCATCATCATCTGTCTTCATCACATATTTGGCTGATACAACCTCTGCCTGCATGGAATCATGAAGATATATATCGTATATTCAACTTGATCATCCAAAAAAAAAAACAAAACTACTTAAAGTGAGTAGTTACTTACACCAAAGATACAGATTGCTATTGTCTTCCATGTTATAAGGATGTAGTAATCGACAAAAGGCATCAACTGGTTATCTCCATGTCTCTGCATCTCAGCCAAGCGTTGCTGATTCACTATCTGGTTTTTATGCTGCATTATAACACAATCACGTGTGGTTTTCTCCGGTTAGTATTCTGACGCTTAGGTTACTTTGCTAGAATTGTCAAAATATTAGAAATAATAATAAGTTGACGATCGCTCTAAAATAATATCCTTTTAATATAATTAAGAAAAATAATATTATTTTGATTTTAAAATATTTAAATATACTTATTAAATTAACTTTATTTTAGACTCTTAAATTAAAATAATATCACTTTAAAAGAGGGATTCAACCATAGAGCTGGACTTCAGATTAATCTCTTAAGCACAAACTGATCAAAAGTGTAATAAACTCGAAATTAATTTGTTAATTTTTCTAATAGATTCTAATTCTTAGTTGTATTGGATGTAGTATAATTATTATGTAATTAAGCCTATTGGTACACTTACTACTTATAATTAAAATATTAGATTTACATTATCTATTATTCTTACTTAATCTATTTTGTTCTTTTCTAGCTATTTTAATGTCTCTTAATCCATATATTTCTCATACCATTTTATTATTTTTGTATTAAATATTAATATGAATGTAATTTATCGAGAAGTGTGTGAACGGACTATTTTCTTTTTAATAACACTAATTACAAAGTAATAACGAGTTTTTTTAATAATACGGTGACACGGACTGTTTTCTCTCTTAATCCATATATTTCTCATACCATTTTATTATTTTTGTATTAATTATTAATATGAATGTAATTTATCAAGAAGTGTGTGAACGGACTATTTTCTTTTTAATAACACTAATTACAAAGTAATAACGAGTTTTTTAATAATACGGTGACACGGACTGTTTTCTACTCCACGAGTATAAACCTTGGCAGATCAGGAAATGACACTTACCAAATCGACAAAAAATCGAACTACAACTGCGCCTTCCTTATACTGCAGGGTACTGCATCCATGTTGTATGAACAGCCATACTATGTTTGAAATTGTTAGTGTGAAGAAAATTACTTGATTCTCCATCAATCCACACGTAGAAGATGAAAGCATGAAGAACCTAAGGTGATGGTGTCTATGAATGAGTCGAAGAGAGAAGGAGGAGAAAGCATATTCGAGGGTTCTGTTTCAGACAAGAAATGAACAAAATTAAGCATGCCCACGTCAAAGAAAAAACCCAGCAACTACTACATGATACGCAGATAGAAGAAGGACATTTAATAAGTCACATGGGAGGCACATGCAGTAAACCTGACTCAATCCAACAACACATCCGAAGGTCTTCATCTTCCTCTTCAAATATAAATAGTTCAGACAGAGAGAACATAAAGACATCAGCACATACAAAATTTTATTCTTCAATTTTCAGGATTCATCTTCGAGAGTGAAATCAAGAGTGAAAAGAAAAGGGTTTTGGGAGTGTGCTAAAATACTTACAGTGAGTATTAGGAAAGTTTTGTGACTCTTGCAAGTGATTCAAAAATCACTCAAACTCTGTAAAGCCTTCTTTCATTTCTTTCTTCCTCATT
>JANITW010143144.1:0-12190 GCA_027564335.1 Erythroxylum williamsii | reverse complement strand
TCTATTAATGTTCAATCTTAATAGAACAATGACTAGGAACATTTAGGAATAATACATAAATGCAATATGAATCTCATTATTATAATCTCATTATAATTTCATTTGCAATGTATAATTATCTCATGAACTTTATCATATACATCTAAACAAGTACAAGATTAAGAATACCTTTAAATAATTTTTCACTAATCTACAACCAATTCAATTGGCAGTAGGGCATAAACCAACACTAGACACTGCCTACACAACATACCAAAATGCCTTGATAGGTACCTTACTGACAACGCTGAATAATGAAAGTGTCATCTTGACCATAGCACCTAATTTCAACATCAGGTTGGATGATTCCACTTTGTCTAAACGACCGCAAGTTTAGATCTAAATCATTGAAGTAGATCAAGATATTATAGTCATTATAGCTACTTTAGATCACCAGATGATCCATCGTCCACAGAATCATGCTTTGGATCTCAACTTTCCCAATTCCTCTTCGAATGCCCTTTACATAGTTGTCGATCGTTCCAATGATTAAACTACTATTATTCAAATCCCGAAGCAACTACCTGCACAGGAGCTTGAAAAGTTTATGCCTACTGAATGGATCATCAACTATTAAAAGGTGTTCCACACGCTTCATCGACACTCTTTTCATAACACAACTCCTCGAATTCTGAGGACTTTGAGAGATGGAACTGTTAAGTCCATCTATGCACTGCCCAATGAAGATCCATTCGGACCTTCTACCTCTGGGATAATCCTTATCATTCAGCCCATATTTTCACTTACGAAAGGTAAATATGGTCCTCCTATCCATTATTGCAAATCTAACGAAGATTCAGTTTATGTCAGTCATCATCATGGACATTTTGTATGGGATGTCAACCCATCCATATGTGAACCTAACTATAAAGTATGTCTCAATCCTGAGTTAGATAGTGATGATGATAATGATAGATATGCTAGAAGGAGAAGGAAGAACAAAAAGTAAAATCCTCATTGTATGCCTTCTCAATAGTATCATCCACATAAGGATTATTCAGATCCAGATGATTCTAGCTATCTTAAAGGTCTATTGATAGAAAGATCTAGACCTAAATCTCTTTGAGAGATGCTAAAATTGTCTATATGTCAATCAACACCAGTAATGCCTGTTATGACTCCTTCTCTTATACCCTGTATGATGGCGAAGCAATATGAGGAAGACTAACCTTCTAAAAAGGAGTACTGATGAAGCAATGCGGGTTGTCTATAACCCTTATATCTGAGCCACATGAATCACTTCATAAGGTACCCTCATATCAAATCCTTTTAATGAAGTTCTTAACTGGCAAACATCTAATGCATTAGTACAAAATAAAGTTTTGAGAAGAATTGATTATAAGCTAGATGGAATCAGTCAACAAAACATTGCTACTTATCACAAATTCGATGCAGTCTTTAAACAGATCCAACAAATATATTAGTACAAAGCTCAAATTCAACGCCTTGATGTTGATCTTTGATATTACATCTCTACACATTATCATGGACCTAACTTCGACGCTAAAGTTTGAGAGATACAAAAGAGACAAGGAATTGTGCAAAAAATAGAAGCTAATATGCAATCTACACAATCAAAGATAGTATATGGCTCATCCTCTTCATTATTCCCAAATACTCAACTAACATACCTATCTCCTACGTATCAGAAGTATCCAGAAGGAGCTGACTATTCAAAGGCATTCAAGTTCAACTTTCCTTTGATTAGACAGTACATTCATCCTCAGATAACTCAAGAAAAAACTAAAAGGTCAAAGTCAAAGCAAAAATCTGACATAATTCCTGAAATAAGAGTTTATAAGAAATCAAGGGTTCCTGAGTCATCACCTTTATACACAACCTTTGAACCAGTCAATCATTGGAGTAAACCATTATAGATTCATACATCTCCACCAAAAGTTCATCCTTCCACCTCTTCTACTAGGAAGGACAAAGCACCATAAACGAAGTTCATTAAAACTCTTACATCTACAGATATTGCAAAAGATTTCAATGCTCAATCAAATAATATAGAAGCTTATTCTGAAGCCTATGTCCTAACATTTAAAGCCTTTACAAATATCTCTGAAATAATCTCAGAGTCATCATTTGAGGAAATCTTTGAACCGTCTACTGATTCTTGAGCACAGTTTACTGATCTATTAGAATTATCCAATGTTCTGATGACAATACCTCATATTACTAAAGTTGAACCTGAAATAAGTGAAGCAGAATCTACAGGTACTGAACCTTTCAGACCTGACCCAGCACCATAGGCAACACTAGCTTAGCTAGCTGCACAGACTCCAACCAAGCCTATTTTAGGACCTTGGTTTACTTTTGACGATCTATCTCCAAAGAAACGAAGAGATAGAATTCATGAATTTGGTGTATGGATAGATCTACAAATGACTCAACCAAATCATCCTTTACTGGATATTTTGTATAAGTTTACATCTCGTTTCACTAGTACTTTGTCAGAATGGTGGAAAAGTATTAATGACTATCAAATATTTCAGTATATCTAAGTCACTACAGCAGGAGCACTTCTTGGAGTAATTCATAAAGAATTTATTGGTGACTTTCAGCTTATTGACAAGTAGATCCATCAGGAAAATTTTGCAATGAAATGTTGTTCACTTGACAAGCTTCATATTTAAAAGAATTACCAATGAATGAAGGAAAGGTACTATCTCTTAAATGGATGGAATAATGTTAATAACTTCTCTTAATAGATTCTATGACCAACATACCTTGTTCAAGAATATCACGAAAGATGGTCGAGTTCTTAAACAGGCTTGCAAGAAGGCTTATCTTTTAGATTAAGTGTAAAGACGACAAGACTTGTGAGTGTCATAACAAGAAGAAAGCTCATCTCCGACAAGTCTATCAGAGAAGAAAGTTCCGCAGATAGATGGAAGGCTACAAGCCTTGGAGAAAACCCTTTAAAAGGAAGAACGATGGTAAAAAGAGAAGATTTGTTATAATCTTCAAGAAATCCTATCATCATTAAAAACCTGAACGATGCTTTCTCTGTGGACAACATGGACACTTTGCACACACATATCCTTACAAAACAAAGAAGGATGTCAAGTTGTTGAAGCAAATGCAATCTATTCTACCAATCCATGCTTCCAACAACTTTGAAGAATTAATTAAGGAACAATCTTAAGAAGACGAGGACACAAAGTTTGTTGTTTCAGTCTATACTTTAGAAGATCAAGAATCCTTTGACCCCTCTATTTCTCATGAGGATGATTCACTATACATGCTACAATAGACATATATGAAAGTAGATTGTAGACCAGTTCAACAACCTTATATTCAGTTCTAACGTTTTTAATAGGACAAATATGACAAGATCATAAAAGCTATCGATTTTATAGATATTGGATCCAGCCATACAATCATGAAGCCCAATATCTTATCATCTGACGAATGGACTTCTCATAATGAATATTTTACTGCTACCGATGGTAACTCCTTTAAGATTAGGTTAATCACCAAAACAAGAATCGGAATTTGATTTTTTCCTTAGTGTACAGTATAGACTAAAGTTTTTGGAAGCAATTTACCTGGCCCAAACATTCTCATTGGTATGGATATATATAGTAAGGTCTCACCTTTACAGATCCTACCCATAAGCCTCAGGTATCGCTCATTTTTCAGTCCATACACCGAAATAAAGAATGTGTTTGAACTAACCTAAGTTCCTACACTATATTCTGCATAATAGGATAAATTGTTGGAATATTTTCTTGAATCTCATGCACAGTTTTCTCACCCATATCCTCTATGAAAAAATGCTTACTTTTTCATAAGTCTACCTTTTAAGAAGAATGAGGATATCAATCCTACCAAAGCCACACATCTTGGAATGAACCCTGATGATCTAAAGATCGCACAAGATGAGTGTGCAATCCTTTTGAAGCAAGGTAACGCGCTCCACGGAATTGAAAGATGTAGAAGTTCAGATTCAAAGAAGGAAAAAGAGGGTAGATTTGAATTAACTAAAATTAAATATGATATGCAGGGTTTCAAATTTACTTATTAGACTTCACGAAGAACTTGTCTTGAGCAACCTAAATAACGGGTAAAGAACAAACCAAGAAAGTTAGGTAGGATCAAAATCACGCTGCAATCTGATTCAATTGATAAGTGAAGTTTAATTTCTAAGTTGAAAAGAACATGTGGGTTTTCTCCTCTCATTATGGACGATGGCTCACAGAAAATAATATGATCAAAGTTATGTTCCAAAAACCCTAAGACATAAGTATTTATACCTAGGCTTCATGTTAAAAGACTTGGGCTTAAAATACATGAAAGCCCAAAATATAATTATAACTTAAAACAAGTCCAAAGTAGAATAATAAAAACACGTCTAAGCCTGGCCTAACGCGCGTCCAAGTCTGGTCATGGACACGCCTCTCCTCTTGGGCTTCAATGATGATATGCAGCCTAATACAATGGTCTTCAAGTCCCAAGTGAGTCCAATCTAAGGATTTGAGATAAATGAATCAATTTAAGTTGTGATTCAGATAGCTCTCCTCCATTTGGCTTACTGCACTCCATTCTCTCCACAAATTGGCCCATATGCACATAGAGAGCCTCCTTAAGTCTCTTAGTCTTAGCTTTGGACATAGGTCCAACTGGAATAACAAGCTCGCCCCCATCACGCATGCCATCTCTATGGTGATCCTGGCTCCTGCTCACATTAGTCCCTTCCTATTTAGGAAAATTCGTCCTCGAATCTGAATCTATATCAAAAGGAGAAAGATCAATAATATTAAAAGTTGTAGAAACAGAATACTCACCTGGCATGTCAATCTTGTAGGCGTTGTCATTTATCTTCTCCAATACCTGGAACAGACCATTACCCCTACGATCCAAGTTGGATTTCAGATGCACCCAAACCTAATCACTAAGTTTAAAAGTCACCAACTTTTGCCCCTTGTTGGCTTGCTTAGCATACACTCTATTTCTATACTCAATGTGCTATCTCACCTTCACATACAATTCTCTAACCATCTCGGCTTTCTTCTTGCCATCTATACTAGACAACTCATGCAAAGGTAAAGGAACCAAATCTAAGACAGTCAAAGGATTAAAACCATATACAAGCTCAAAAGGTGAATAACATGTGGTGGAATGCACACATCTTTTATATGCAAACTCAATGACAAACAATCACCCCAATTTTTCAAATTTTTACTAACTATAGCACACAAAAAGGTACCTAAGGTTCTATTAACAACCTCAATTTGTCCATCTGTTTGTGGATGACAAGTAGTACAATAAAGCAATTTAGTATCCAACTTTTCCTACAGAACACGCCAAAAATGGCTAAAAAATTTAACATCTCGATCCGAAACAATAGACCTAGGAATACCATGCAATCTAACAATATCCTTAAAGGATAAATCAACAACATGTATAGCATCATCAGTCTTATGGCATGCAATGAAATATGCCATCTTACTAAATCGATTAACAACAATAAAGATGTTATCATACCCCTTGTTTGTTCTAAGCAGTCCTAAAACAAAATCCATAGAAATATCAACCTAAGGTTCAGTAGGCATAGGTAAAGGGTTATACAATCCATGGGGTTTAATAGTAGATTTTGCCTGTCTACATGTAATACATTTGGCACATACATAGTCAACATCCTAGCGCATACCAAGCTAATAGAAATGTTCATGCAAAATTTCCAAAGTTTTAGTAACCCCAAAATGACCCATCAAACCACCACTATGGACCTCATGCACAAACAAAGTATGCAAAGAATAATTAGGCACACACAGCTGATTACTACGATACAAATATCCATCATGCCTATAAAATTTATGGAATACAACATGCTTATAAGCAGCATACACATTAGCAAAATCATTATCAGAAGTATACATGTCCTTAAGCTATTCAAATCATCACAATTTATAACTAAGGGTAGAACTTAAAGAATACCTCCTAGATAAAGCATCAACTACCACATTTTCCTTCCCTTGCTTATAATGCAGCATAGACAAAAATGTTTCTAAAAACTTCACCCATGTGGCATGTCTCTTGCTCAGCTTGCCCTGTCCTTTCAAGTGCTTTAGGGACTCATGATTTGTCCGAATGACAAACTCTCTAGGTTAAAGGTAATGTTGCCACACCTCCAATTCTCTTACCACAACATAATGCTCCTTATCATAGGTTGGATAGTTTAGTTGTGCACCACTCAGTTTCTCATTGAAATATGCTACTGGTTTGTTTTCCTATAAAAGTGCAACACCTATACCAATCCTAGAAGCCTTATCAAAATTAAGCAAACACAAAAGCAAAACATATTTTTTTTTCAACAATGCAAATGCATACTCTTGTTCCTTACCCATGCAAACCATTTCTCCTTCTTGACTATTTTAGTCAAAGGAGCAACAATGGTAGAGAAATCTTTTACAAACCTCCTATAAAAACTAGCAAGCCTATGAAAACTCCTCACCTCACTCACAATCTTATGCGTTGACCATTCCTAAATAGCCTTCACCTTCTCCTCATCCACCTCAACTCCCCTAGAACTGACTACAAACCCCAAGAATACAAGCTTATCAATGTAAAAAGTACATTTCTTAGGTTCGTATACAGTTTCTTCTGTCACAACACATCCAAGACACGCTTCACATGCATAACTTGATCATCAAGATTAGTGTTATATATCAAGATGTCATCAAAATAAACAACTACAAATTTTCCAAGAAATGCACGCAAGACATGATTCATCAACCTCATAAAAGTACTGAGTGCATTAGTTAAACCAAATGGCATAACTAACCACTCATACAACCCATATTTAGTTTTAAAAGTAGCTTTCCATTCATCTCCTGGTTTCATTCTAATTTGGTGGTATTCACTTTTCAAGTCAATTTTTGTAAAGATGCATGCACCATGCAATTCATCAAGCATATCTTCTAACCTAGGGATAGGGTGGCGATACTTTATAGTGATTTTGATAATAGCTCTGTAGTCCACACACATCCTCTAGGTTCCATCTTTCTTAGGCACCAGCAACACTAGCACTGCACACGGGCTCAAGCTCTCTCTCACATGTCCCTTTTCTAACAGTTCATCAACCTGCTTTTAAAGCTCCTTTGTCTCCTCAAGATTACTCTTATAGGCTGGTCGATTTGGAATTTGAGCTCTAAGCACAAAATCAACCTGGTGCTCGATGCCTCTCAAGAGTGGCAATCTCTTGGGCATCTCTTCAGGAAAGATATCCTAATAATCCTGTAAAAGAGAAGCAAAAACACTAGGCAAAGCATCAAGAGAGTTAGTGTCAGAAACTAAACACTCTCTATATCTCACCACCACTAATGCTCTCTTCTCTCCAATTACTCTCCTCAAGTCTTTTCCCTTAGAAAATAACTTTTCACTCTTTCTTTTCTCTTCTCTCCTGCATATCCCACTTTCTTTTCATCACTTGTGCAGTCACTCACCATTAGGCTAAACTCATTTTTCTTTTGGGTCTCTTTTCTCTATTCCTTTTTTTTGATTTCACTACCCAAACTCTCCTCATTTTTACTTGATTTTATCTGGTCCAAGTACAATTCATGAGATGATAAAGGTAGTAGAATGAAGTTCCTACCCTTAAACTTAAAGGAGTACCTATTGGTATACCCATCATGTGCTACCCTCCTATTAAACTGCCAAGGTCTCCCAAGTAACATATGACCAGCCTCCATTGGTACCACATCACACAACACCTCATCCTCATTTTCCCTACTGAAAATGACACTACAACCTACCTAGTCACCCTCACACCAGCATTATCATTGAGTCACTGTAAATTGTATAGCTCTGGATATTTCCTATATATCAAACCCAATTTTTGTACTATAGTCCAACTAGCTGCATTAGTACAACTACCCCCATTAATGATCAAATTGCATACTTTCCTCTCTGATATACAAACTCATCTGTGGCCCTAGCACTCAGTACCCTCCTAACTATTAGTGCTTCCCTTGTAACAGCTCTCTCAAAGCAACTATCATCCTCAAAATCATTATCAACAACAAACTCAGATTCACTATCACTATCCTTCGAATCAATCATCCCATTATCCCTCATAATCATGACTTTCTTATTTGGACATTGAGATGTAATATGGCCAACACCTAAGTATTTAAAACATTTTATAGATGAGTGTTTACTAAAAGTAGCTTGGCTCTTGGAAATACCTTTCTGTTCAAATCTCCTAATCGATTTTTTAGGAGCTTCCTTAAAGTCCACTCCTTTCTCTTTAGACTTCTCCTCCTTTTTAGGCCATTTGGAGTTTCATGAGTAGCTAGAGCTTGCTCCACTCCTCGTTGTCATTCTAACTTTAAGATGTCTCTCCACCTTCATAGCCATGTTCACCATGTCCTCAATCTCTAAGTAGTGCTACAACTCCACAACGTTGGCTATCTCCTTATTGAGTCCACTCAAAAATTTGGCCATTGTAGCCTCTGGGTCCTCCTCTATGTTGGCTCGAATCATAGGCACCTTTATCTCCTTGTGGTAGTCCTCCACTGATTTAGACCCCTGAGTGAGTCTCTGAAGCTTTTGGTGCATCTTCTTGTAATAGTGGCACAAACCGCTTCCTCATGCATGCCTTCTTATCATCTCAATTAATAATTGGCACCTCTCCATTTGTCCTCCTAGATGTCACCAACTGATCCCACCATATTAGTGCATAATCTTTAAATTCAACAGCGGTTAGCTTTACCTTTTTATCTTCAGAAAAATTGTGGCACTCAAAAACCAAGTCCACCTTCCTTTCCCACTCCAGGTAAGCCTCTACATCATTCCTTCCTTTAAAGGCTGGAATCCGCATCTTGATGGATTTGAGGTCTCCATCTCTCCTATTAAATGGCTCAAATCTTTGAGCTCTCCTAGGTCTGCGTACCTCAAACTCCCCCTCATCCTCTAGCTCATACCAAGGTGGTGGTCTACAAGGTGGTGGTTGTTGTTGACGTACACCTTCACGCCTGCCTTGAGGTTCCTCGCATCTCCCTTGTCTGAGCTCATCCATTTGTCCCCTAACCTCATTTAAGGATAGATTGAGCCTCTCAGATTGTTGCTGCATGGCTCTCAATATGAAAGCGATATTTGCATCCCCCCTTGGGTGTCATCATTACTGCCTCCCTGTGACATTATAAATAAAATGATATACCTGCAAAACAAGGTTAGTAATAAATAATCTCACACACTCCCTCACGTGTTTCACTTAAATGATGTCACTCCCCTCGTGTTTAAGTCACAGCAATGACTCCCTCAAATAAACTCACACACTCTTGCCTTTTACCACTCAATTCCCTCTGAAATTCGATTCACCACTCGAAATCAATTCTCAACTGATCAAAAGAATCAAATGGGGGTGTACATTTTGAACTAACTAGCAAGTACGAGTATGACGAAACAAAAAAATCATTTTTTTTTCATTTTTCAGACTTTTTTCAGAATTTTTTTGAACATTTTTCTGAAACTTTTTTCGAAACTTTTTTTGAACTTTTTTTACATTTTTTCAAACTTTTTTTAATATAGACCGAAAGTTTCACAAAAAAAAACAAGAAGAATAATTGAAAGCCCTAACTAAAAAAGTAGGAAAAAAAAGATTGAATCCCCAGGTCAAAAGTTAATTTACACCTGAATTGATGAATCGACAATAATTAGATGGTGATAGGTAGCGGTTTCTTGAATTATGATGGAGTTGAATAAGAATTCTCCTCTCCACCAAGGATGTGATACCAAATAACGTACTCCACGAAATTGAAAGATGTAAAAGTTCAAATTCAAAGAAGGAAGAAGAGGATAGATTCGAATTAACTAAAATTAAATATGATATGAAGGGTTTCAAATTTACCTATTAAACCTCACGAAGAACTTGTCTCAAGCAACCTATATAACATGTAAATAACAGACCAAGAAAGCTGGGTAGGATCAAAATCACGCCACAATCTGATTCAATTGATATGTGAAGTTTAATTCCTAGATTAAAAAGAACAAAAGGGTTTTCTCCTCTCAATATGACTGACAACTCTCAGAAAACAATATGATCAAAGTTGTGTTCCAAAAACCCTAAAACATATGTATTTATACCTAGGCTTTATGCTAAAAGACTTGGGCTTAAAATGCATGGAAGCCTAAAATACAATTATAAATTAAAACAAGTCCAAAATAGAATAATAAAAACACGTCTAAGCCTGGCCTAACGCACTTCCAAGTCTGATGATAGACGCACCTCTCCTCTTGGGCTTTAGTGATGATATGCAGCCCAATACAGCAGTCTTCAAGTACCAAGTGAGTCCAATCCAAGGATTTAAGATAAATGAATCAATTTGGGCTATGATTCAGATAGTTGTCCTCTAATAGGCTTGGTGCACTTCATTCTCTCCACAAATTGGCCCGCATGCGCATAGAGAGCCTCCTTAAGTCTCTCGGTCCTAGTTTTAGACATAGGTCCAACTGGAATGACAAGCTCGCCCTCATCACACATGTCATCTCTATGGTGATCCTTGCTCCTGCTCACGTCACAAGGACTTATTGAGCCCACAGTCGAGTTGATCTTGCCAAGCCTTTTATGTCAATAAACGTTCAAAGAAGAAATATGAAACAAAGAGATTAGTTATTGACTATAAACCTCTGTATGTATTCCTGCAAGATGACAAGTTTCTTCTTCCAAAGACTAGTACTCAGGTAATATTTCTCAAAGAAGTTGTTAGCAAGATGACAAGTTTCTTCTTCCAAAGACTAGTACTCAGGTAATATTTCTCAAAGAAGTTGTTATCTTTTCCTAGTTTGATCTTAAGGTAGGATTTTGGCAACTGGGTATTCACCCAACTGAGAGATACAAAACTGTACTCTACATTCCTAATACACAGTACCAATAGACTATTATGCCATTTGGGCTTAAAGTCGCCCCATCACTGTTTGAGAAAATAATGACCAAGATTTATGAGCCTATCCTTTATAGTGCAATCATTTACATCGATGATATTCTACTATTCTTAAAGACCCATGAGGAATATCAGACCTTACTGCAAAAATTCTTAGATCTTACTAAACAGTATGGCATTTTGCTTTTAGCCACAAAAAGCATCATTGGCGCTAACGAAATTGATTTTCTAGGTATGCATTTCAAAGATGGATTCTACCAACCTGGTCTGCAAATTGCACAAGAGTTGTTACATTAACCTGATGAACATCTCACTGTAAAGTAGATACAACAATTCCTCGGAATTGTTAATTATATTTGTGAGTTCATACTACACATGGCAGCTTATACTTCAAGCTTATCCAAGCTTCTGACAAAGAATCCACCACCTTGGACAAAAGAACAAACAAAGGTTGTCCAGCATCTAAAGTAGATTTATCAGGATCCTACACCTTTAAAGATTCCTAATACGGGACAATGCATCTTATAAACTGATGCTAGTGACACCCACTGGGATACTGTGCTCATCGAAGAAATCAATGGCAGTTGATATTATTGTGGACATACATATGGACAATTTAGTTCTTCTGAATGCCACTATCGTATTAGTTATAACTAGATTCTCGTTGTCAAAAAAGGTATTGAAAAGTTTGCTTTCCACCTCACTCTTTATCATTTTGTCATTGAAATGGATAACACATCTTTTCCAAAAATCCTTTATCAGCCTAAGAAAAAGATTCTCAACAGTCAATTGTTTCGCTAGCAGGAGTGGTTTTCTCACTATAAATTCTCCATCTACCATATTAAAGGTCATTATAATACACTTGCTGATTATCTCTCTCTACTAACTAAACCTCTCTTGTTTGTTTCTTCTTCTTTTCACTCAGACAAAATATTGTATAAAGGATTGTTTGATCGAGTCATTTGTAGATCTATTCATGTAATCGATCCCTCCATTTGAAACATAGATTCCGTATTGTATGCTAAATCCATGTCAAATAAAAAGCTAAATTCAAACGTTTTAAATAGGATTTATTTGGAATAATCTAAAATGTCAAACTTTGATTTACTCTTTTTCTGCTATCAAACAAATAATTTAACTGAAAACAATAAAATAAATGGGAAGAAAATGAAAAGAAGAGGTAGATTGTTAAGTCAAGATGACTTTACTTAAATATAATTTTGATGTATAACAAAAAGAGATCAAATAAAAAGAAAAAC
>JANITW010143075.1:0-12195 GCA_027564335.1 Erythroxylum williamsii | reverse complement strand
TAATTGATTTATTGAAATCTTAGTAATTAATTAATTATTAATTCTTAACACGTAATTATTACATATGTTATTATTAACGTGTCTGAAATATTTTTTCCCTTTTTAAATTGCATATGCTCAAAATATCATTAATTAATTTAATTATAACTATTCAGTAAAATAAAATATAATTTCATGTAATTAAGATATTATCAGTTACTTAAAAAATAGTTTATTTATGAAAATGCTACACTTGATTAATAATGGCAATTAGAAGATAAAAATTAAATAATTTATTAAACTATACTTATTTATAAATTAATTATTAATCATTAACTATTAATCTAA
The DNA here is from genome assembly GCA_027564335.1 of Erythroxylum williamsii. Taxonomy (NCBI): domain Eukaryota; kingdom Viridiplantae; phylum Streptophyta; class Magnoliopsida; order Malpighiales; family Erythroxylaceae; genus Erythroxylum; species Erythroxylum williamsii. The sequence continues at coordinate 11,868 of JANITW010143075.1, read as the reverse complement.
TTAAGTTATAATTAAGAATGATTAATACATTATTAATTAATTAATGTCGATATGTCAATAAGTAGTCATGCTTGTGACTTAATATTCAAAGGTGTGACTGCAATGCACGATTGCGACATGCATGCTCTTTTCTTTTAAAGGGTATTGAACACCTATATAATTTTATAACATTTTCTAATAAAAATAAATTAATTAAGTATTGATTTACTAAAATATAATTAATCTATTCGTTAATTAATTGAATAGAATTGGTGTTTATATTTTTCATTTGTTATTAAATATAATATATATAATTAATTGATTAATTATGATATATTATTGATTAATAACAAAATAATTAATTACTTAAAATAAAATAAAAATTTATTATTATAGGAGTCACAGGCTTGACTTAAGTCTCACGCCTGTGAAAAAATCAAAATTTTAATTCCTTAATTAAGTAAAATTAGTTACTCATAATAATCAATATATGATTAAATAATTGATTTATTGAAATCTTATTAATTAATTAATTGTTGATTACTAACACGTAATTATTACTTATGTTATTATTAATGTATCTGAAATAAATTTTCCCTTCTTAATTACATATTCTTAAAATATTTTTAATTAATTTAATTATAACTATTTAGTAAATTAAAATATAATTTCATGTAATTAAAATATTATCAGTTAGATAAAATGTAGTTAATTAATTGATTTATGAAAATGTGATACTTGATTAATAATGGTAATTACAATATAATAACTTAAATGATTTATTAAATTACACTTAAGTAATTAATTAATTAATAATCATTAACTGTTAATCTTATTCAATTACAATTAATAGTGCTTAATATCTTATTAATTAATTGATATACATATATAGGTAAGTCAACTAAGGATTCCTATTTTTCAGGAGGATCCAACTATAAGAAAACTCCGAAAGGAGAGCTTTCCCCCTTTTCGCCCCACTCTTTTGTCTTAAGAATGTTGGTTTAAGAATAAGAATGAATGATTGCCCTTCTCTGACCCTTACTGCCCAACCTGAGAGCGGATAGTAAAAAATGGATATGTATAAATGTATAAGTAAGAGTAAATTATCCATTCAATCGCTATTAGATTGATTGAATTTTGAAATACTTAGGAATTTTATTCACAGGTGTGACTGCCATGTACAGTTGTGACATGCATGCTATTTTCTTTTTACGAGCAATTAACACCTATATAATTTTATAACATTTTTATTAAATAAATAAATAATTAAGTATTGATTTACTAAAATATAATTAATTTATTCATCAACTAATTAAATGAATTAGTGCTTATATTTTTCATTTTTATTAATTCTAAAATATATAAAATTACTTGACTAATTACAATATATTATTGATTAATAAAAAATAATTAATTGATTTATTACTTAAAATAAAATAAAAGTTTATTATTATAACGGTCACAGTCGTGACTTAAGTGTAACGCCTGTGAAAACATATTTTTTAATTCCTTAATTAAATAAAACTAATTAAAATATAATCCATGATAATCAATATATAAGTAAATAATTGATTTATTGAAATCTTAGTAATTAATTAATTATTAATTCTTAACACGTAATTATTACATATGTTATTATTAATGTGTCTGAAATATTTTTCCCCTTTTTAAATTGCATATGCTCAAAATATCATTAATTAATTTAAATATAACTATTCAGTAAAATAAAATATAATTTCATGTAATTAAAATATTATCAATTACTTAAAAAATAGTTTATTTATGAAAATGCTACACTTGATTAATAATGGCAGTTAGAAGATAAAAATTAAATGATTTATTAAATTATACTTATTTATAAATTAATTATTAATCATTAACGATTCATCTAATTCAGTTATAATTAATAATGATTAATATATTATTAATTAATTAATGTCTATATGTCAATAAGTAGTCATGCTTGTGACTTAATATTCGAAGGTGTGACTGCAATGCACGGTTGCGACATGCATGTTCTTTTCTTTTAAAGGGTATTTAACAACTATATAATTTTATAACATTTCTAATAAAAATTAATTAATTAATTATTGATTTACTAAAATATAATTAATCTATTCGTTAATTAATTGAATAGAATTGGTGCTTATATTTTTCATTTGTTATTAAATATAATATAATTAATTAATTGATTAATTATAATATATTATTGATTAATAACAAAATAATTAATTACTTAAAATAAAATAAAAATTTATTATTATAGGAGTCACATGCTTGACTTAAGTCTCACACCTGTAAAAAAATCAAATTTTTAATTCCTTAATTAAATAAAATTAGTTACTCATAGTAATCAATATATGATTAAATAATTGATTTATTAAAGTCTTATTAATTATTTAATTATTGATTATTAACATGTAATTATTACTTATGTTATTATTAATGCGTCGAAAATAATTTTTCCTTTTTTAATTACATATTCTTAAAACATCTTTAATTAATTTAATTATAACTATTTAGTAAATTAAAATATAATTTCATGTAATTAAAATATTATTAGTTAGTTAAAATATAATTAATTAATTGATTTATGAAAATGTGATACTTGATTAATAATGGTTATTAGAATATAATAAATTAAATGATATATTAAATTACACTTTATTTATAAATTAATTATTAATCATTAACTGTTAATCTTATTCAGTTATAATTAATAATAATTAATATATTATTAAGTAATTGATGTACATATATAGGTGAGTTGCCACGCTTGTGACTTAATATTCACAGGCGTGACTACCATGTTGTGCATGTTATTTTCTTTTTAATGGCAATTAACCCCTATATAGGTGAGTTGCCACGCTTGTGACTTAATATTCACAGGCGTGACTATCATATCGTGCATGTTATTTTCTTTTTATGAGTAATTAACACCTATTTATTTTATAACATTTGTTATTAAGTAATTAATTAATTAAGTATTGATTATCAAAATATAATTAAATTATTCTTTAATTAATTAAATAGAATTAGTGCTTATATTTTTCATTTTTATCAAATATAATATATATAAAATTAATTTACTAATTATAATATTTTATTAATTAAAAGAAAAATAATTAATTGACTAATTAATTAAAATTAAAGGAAAATTTATTATTATAAGAGTCACAGACGTGACTTAAGTATATTATTAATTAATAACAATACCTTAGGATAATCCAGTTTGATTTATGAAAATGTGATACTTGATTAATGATGGTCCATTTTCATGTGGTGAAGTTTTACTCCCTACCGGAGGGCATGTGTTGGAACCCCATTTTTAAGTGACTTTTGAAATTATTAAATAGAATGAAATAAGTAGTTTTTGAATATGTATTGTGTTAGAGATGTTTTGTACCGGATTTGGATATGTTTTAGTCTAAGGTTATCCAATATGATAGTTAATTCTAAGATTTTGTTCTCGGATGTCGGACCTTTGTTCAGTTCAGTTGCTCCGTTTGTATGCTTTGAATTCGCTCCGTATTTGTTTCAGATTTCTGTTATCTGATCTTTCGATTTCGTTTTTGTTTTCACTTTCTAATATGCTTCGCTTTATGTTTCGCTTGATTTCCGATTCGATTTGTGTTTCGCCTTCTGTTTCCTCTTCGTATTCATTTCGCTTTATCGATTGCTTTGATTTCCGATTCAATTCGCTTTCGCTTCCATTTTTTCGGCTGGGATCCGGTCCCGAGATCGGGTCTCAACAGCATGAATCCTAGATGTTGCATGGTTTGGATTTCCTTAATGATAAGTCCACTTATTGGTAGCAAATGTGACCTCCTACCAAGGCATGGTTTGCAAGTACCTTTAGTGGATGAATCAAATGGTTACGCACTCAACATGTTTTATCAACAACTTGCCTACCGTAGCTCTGTGGGTAAAAGTATGGACCAAATTATGACGCTTCTTAAAAAGTTAGACATAAAGATGCTTGGTAGCCTTTTGAGTGGGAGAGTCTTAGTTTTTCTTTTAATAGATAAGATGATCCACCATCACTTAGTCTATTATAGATAAGAAAATAACCATCATATAAAGATTTTTTTAAAGTTTTGTTAAATCTATCATCATGCATACATGCATCATGATTTTATACAAAGTTCCAATATTGTTAACTCGTTTGCTTACTCTTTAATAATTTATATTTTCAGACATAATCACCACAAAATGAATCCATTTACTTTGCTCTTGACAAATAACAAGGGTGAAAGCTGTCCAAACCTTTCACAATCCTAGATAAAAACCTAGTAAACCACTATGGGATTACATGCTTAAAGTAATCTCTATGATCATTGAGGCTGAGATGCAAGGGCGGATATGGATGCAGACACGTAGATGATAATGATCATCAATAGCTTAAACTCTTCTTTTTAGTAGTTTAAGTTAGACTATAAGCTCAACAGCAAGTTTACACCTTGAGTGAGTTAATGAATACCCTTCAGAGTACCAAGGAGATATCAAATATCAATGCTCATGGACGAGGAGCCAATGTAGCATCTTCTTATAAGCCTAAGGGTAAGGGCAAGCAAAAAAAAGAAGGGTCCAATGAAAAATAAGGCTTAAACAGGGGTCAAGCCTAACCCATAAAAAAGAAGGTCAAAGAGAACATCAAAGGAAAATGTTTCCATTGTGATGAGATGGGCCATTGGAAAAGAAATTGTCCAATCTACTTTAAGTCCCTCAAAACAAAATAAGGTATGGGTTTCCTAAGTTTGTTAGGAACTAGAAATGTGGCCGATTTATCTGATTCTTGGATATTAGATTTAGGAGCCATTAACCATATTTGCAATTCTTTGTAGGTGTCCAACAAAAGAAAAGACTACCTAAAGGTTAGTTTCAAGTCAAGATAGCATATGGATCCTATGTTTCAGTAGAATTAGTAGGAGTAGTTATCTTGAACTTTCCTAGTAGACACAGGTTAATATAAGAATGTTTATTACATGCTAATGATTGTAAGGAACATGATTTTTGTTTTTTGTCTAATAAAATCTAGTTATTCCTTATATTTTGAACAAGTTGTTTCAATATATGAGAATAAGGATTTTATTTATAATGTGATAATTAAACAGGGATTGTTCTTTATAGTTACTATGACATGCTTACTAAACACCATAGAATTGATAAAACCAAGACAATCAAATGTCTCTAGCATTAATTCAAAATATCTGTAGCACTTAAGAATGGGTCATATCAATCAGAAAAGATTTGACAAGTTAGTAAAGGATGGGATCCTTACGGGCTTAGATAATGATCTGTTACCTACCTGTGAATCTTATATTAAAGGAAAAATGACTAAGGCTTCATTTCCTTTCAAAGGAAACAGATCTAAATCCACATTGGACCTGGTACATACTGATATGTGTGGGCCCATAAACGTACAAGCTAGAGGAGGTTATGAATACTTCATAACCTTTATAGATGATTACTCTAGACATGGCTATTTGTATTTGACACATAAAAAGAGTGAGCCCTTTAAAAAGTTCAAAGAATTCAAAGCTGAAGTTGAGAAGCAACTAGGCAAGCCATTAAAACAACTTTGATCGAATCGAGGGGGTGAGTACTTATCTAGAGAGTTCCAACAATTTTTAATTGAAAATGGAATTGTTTCCAACTTATCAGCTCCTCAAACACCTCAACATAATGGTGTAGCTGAGAGGAGGAATAAGACTCTATTGGAAATGGTAAGATCGATGACGTCCTATGCTAGCCTTCCAGAATCGCTTTAGGGATATGCCATATAAACAACAACATATCTTCTCAACTTTTCTCCATCCAAATCAGTGCCTAAAACACCTAGGAGTTGTGAACTGGTCGAGTTCCTTCATTGCGGCACTTGAGGACTTGGGGTTATGCCCATGTTCTAAGGCTTGAATCCACAAAGATAGAACCAAGGTCAAAAGTATGTTTGTGTAACATCCCACTCTCGCAAGACCCATACCCGACATCCCGAGTGATGTCCAAGTGCGAATCCCATAAGGGTGGCATGCTAGAATAGTAAATAGTCAAAACTCATTGCAAATTTACTTTCATTTTAAAACAACCAATAAAATGCGAAAAATTGATAATCAAATTCGACCCAATTTTTATTTATAAACATTTTCAGTCATAAGAATTACAATCATTATTCAACTAATCAGAGTTTCAGTAGAAACTTGGGCCTATTACAAAAACGAAACACTTGTAGTCACAATAACATTACATTTCAAGATCATTATATAGGTGTTAATTGCCCGTAAAAAGAAAATAACATGCAAGACATAGTAGTCACGCCTGTGAAGATTAAGTCACAAGCGTGACTACTTACCTATATATACATTAATTATCAATCATTATTAATTATAATTGAATAAAATTAACAGTTAATGATTAATCATTAATTTATCAATAAAGTATAATTTAACAAATCATTTAACTTATTATATTATAATAATCATTATTAATCAAATATCACATTTTTGTACATCAATTAATTAATTATATTTTAACTAACTTATAATATTTTAGTTACATGAAATTATATTCTAATTTACTAAATATTTATAATTAAATTAATTAAAGATATTTTAAGAATATGTAATTAGAAATGGGGAAAAATATTTCAGACGCATTAATAATAATATAAGTAATATTTACGTGTTAATAATCAATAATCAGTTAATCAATTAATAAGATTTCAACAAATCAATTATTTAATTATATATTGATTATTATAAATTATATTTTAATTAATTTTAGTTAATTAAGGAATTAAAAATTGATCTTTTCACAGGCATGACACTTAAGTCATGTCTGTCTGTCACTCCTATAATAGTAAAAGTTCATTTGATTTTACTTAAATAATCAATTAATTATTTTATTATTAATCAATAATATGCTTAAGTCACGCATAATAAAATTTCTTTTTCTTTTAAGTAATTAATCAATTAATTTTTATTAATTAATAATATATTAAAATTAGTCAATTAATTATATATATATTATATTTAATAAAAACAAAAAAATAAAGCACTAATTCTATTTAATTAATTAAAGAGTAAATTAATTATATTTTAATAAATCAATACTTAATTAATTATTTATTTAATAACAAATGTTACAAAATTATACAGGTGTTAATTGCCCAAAAAAAGAAAATAATATGTACAGCATGGCAGTCACATATGTGAATATTAAGTCACATGCTTGACTACTTATGTATATATATACATCAATTAATTAGTAATATATTAATCATTATTAATTATAACTGAATAAGATTAGCAGTTAATGATTAATAATTAATTTATAAATAATGTATAATTTAATAAATCATTTAATTTATTATATTTTAATTACCATTATTAATCAAGTATCACATTTTCATAAACCAATTAATTAATTATATTTTAACTAACTCGTAATATTTTAATTACATGAAATTATATTTTGATTTGCTAAAGAGTTATAATTAAATTAATTAACAATATTTTAAGAATATGCAATTAAAAAAGAGAAAAATATTTCAGACGCATTAATAACAACATAAGTAATAATTACATGTTAATAATCAATAATTAATTAATTAATAAGATTTTAATAAATCAATTATTTAATTATATATTGATTATTATGAATTACATTTTAATTGATTTTATTTAATTAAGGAATTAAAAATAAATCTTTTCACAGGCATGACACTTAAGTCACGGCTGTGACTCCAATAATAATAATATTTTATTTTACTTTAAACAACTAATTATTTTACTATTAATTAATAAGATATTATAATTAGTCAATTAATTTTATATATTTTATATTTAATAAAATAAAAATATTAGCGCTAATTCTATTTAATTAATTAAAGAATAAATTAATTATATTTTAATAAATCAATACATAATTAATTAATTATTTAATAAAAATATTATAAAATTATACAGATATTAGTTGCCTGTAAAAAGAAAGTAACTTGCACGACATGGTAGTCACGCCTGTGACTCTTATAATAATAAAATTTCAATTTATTTCAAGTAATTAATCAATGAATTATTTTGTTATTAATTAATAATATATTATCATTGGTCAATTAATTTTATATATATTACATTTAATAAAAATAAAAAATCAAGCACTTATTCTAGTTAATTAATTAAAGTGAAAATTAATTATATTTTAATAAATCAATACTTAATTAATTAATTACTTAATAACAAATGTTACAAAATTATACAAGTGTTAATTGCCCATAAAAAGAAAGTAACATGCACAGGATGACAGTCACGTTTGTGAATATTAAGTCACAGGTGGGACTACTTACTTATATATATACATCAACTAATTAATAATGCAGTAATCATTATTAATTATAACTGAGATTAACAATTAATGATTATTAATTAATTTATAAATAAAGCATAATTTAATAAATCATTTAATTTGTTTTATTCTAATTACCACTATTAATCAAGTATCACATTTTCATAAATCAATTAATTAATTATATTTTAACCAACTCATAATATTTTAATAAAATGAAATTATATTTTGATTTGATAAAGAGTTATAATTAAATTAATTAAAGATATTTCAAGATTATGTAATTAAAAAAGGGAAAAATATTTCAGACGCATTAATAACAACATAATTAATAATTATGTGTTAATAATCAATAATTAATTAATTATAAGATTTTAATAAATCAATTATTTAATTATATTTTGATTATTATGAATTATATTTTAGTTCATTTTATTTAATTAAGAAGTTAAAAAATAAATTTTGTCACAGGCGTGACACTTAAGTCACCACTGTGACTCCAATAATAACAATATTTTATTTTATTTTATGTAATTAATTATTTTACTATTAATTAATAATATATTTTAATTAGTCAATTAATTTTATATATTTTATATTTAATAAAAATGAAAAATATAAGCACTAATTCTATTTAATAAATTAATTATATTTTAATAAATCAATACTTAGTTAATTAATTATTTATTAAAATATGTTATAAAATTATGTAGTTGTTAATTGCCCATAAAAAGAAAATAACATGCAAGACATGGTAGTCATGCCTGTGAAGATTAAGTCATAGGCATAACTACTTACCTATATATATATATACATTAATTATTAATCGTTATTAATTATAATTGAATAAGATTAACTGTTAATGATTAATCATTAGTTTATAAATAAAGTTTAATTTAAAAAATCATTTAATTTATTATATTATAATTACCATTATTAATCAAGTATCACATTTTCATAAAATCAATTAATTAATTATATTTTAACTAAGTCATAATATTTTAATTACATGAAATTAGATTTTGATTTAATAAATAGTTATAATTGAACTAATTAAAGATATTTTAAGAATACGTAATTAAAAAAGGACATTAATAATAACATAAGTAATAATTACGTGTTAATAATTAATAATTAATTAATTAATAAGATTTTAATAAATAAATTATTTAATTATATATTGATTATTATGAATTACATTTTAATTTATTTATTTAATTAAGGAATTAACAAATAACTCTTTTCACAAGCGTGACATTTAAGTCACAACTGTGACTCCATAATAATAAAATTTTATTTTATTTTAAGTAATTAACTGTTGTCTTATTAATTAACAATATATTATAATTAGTCTATTTAATTTTATATATTTTATATTTAATAAAAATGAAAAATATAAGCACTAATTCTATTTAATTAATTAAAGAATAAATTAATTAGATTTTAATAAATCAATGCTTAGTTAATTAATTATTTAATAAAAATGGTATAAAATTATATAGGTATTAATTGCCCGTAAAAAGAAAATAACATGCAAGACATGGTAGTCACGCCTATGAAGATTAAGTCACAGGTGTGACTACTTACCTATATATATACATTAATTATCAATCATTATTAATTATAATTGAATAAAATTGACAGTTAATGATTAATCATTAATTTATCAATAAAGTATAATTTAACAAATCATTTAACTTATTATATTATAATAACCATTATTAATCAAGTATCGCATTTTCGTACATCAATTAATTAATTATATTTTAACTAACTTATAATATTTTAGTTACATGAAATTATATTCTAATTTACTAAATAGTTATAATTAAATTAATTAAAAATATTTTAAGAATATGTAATTAAAACGGGGAAAAATATTTCAGATACATTAATAATAACATAAGTAATATTTACGTGTTAATAATCCTTAATTAATTAATTAATTAATAAGATTTCAATAAATCAATTATTTAATTATATATTGATTATTATGAATTATATTTTAATTAATTTTTAATTAAGGAATTAAAAAATAGATCTTTTCATAGGCGTGATTGTTAAGTCACGTCTATGACTCCTATAATACTAAAAGTTCATTTAATTTTAACTAAATAACCAATTAATTATTTTTTATTAATCAATTATATACTTAAGTAACGCCTGTGACTCTTATAATAATAAATTTTCATTTTATTTTAAGTAATTAGTCAATTATTTATTTTGTTATTAATTAATAATATATAATAATTAGTCAATTAATTTTGCATATATTATATTTGATAAAAATGAAAAATAAAGCACTAATTCTATTAATTAAAGAGTAAATTAATTATATTTTAATAAATCAATACTTAATTAATTATTTAACAACAAATGTTACAAAAGTATAAAGGAGTTAATTGCTCATAAAAAAATAACATGCACAGCATAGCAGTCACGACTGTGAATATTAAGTCTGTAATACCCGGTATCTGATTTACCGGTACACCCAAAAAAATTCAGCATTTGAGATTAATGTCATTAAAATCAGGACAGTGAATTATAATTTTTGGTGATATCAAATTAATGATGTTTGACACTTTTTTGGTTGTTACAGGAAATTGTACGAGCAGATTTTGAAAGAACAGTACAAGAGGGGCATTTTTGTAAATAATGAACAAAGTGGCTTATAAAAGAAGCTAACTACAAATAAGACAAAAATAGCTTTCTCTCAAAGTTTTCAAGCTTTGTAACAAGAATATGAAGGAGAATCAAGCCGATAAGTCAATACAAAACGGTAAGTCTCGATCTCGACACTTGATTTTATCGATTGGAATTTAGTTTCTCACCTTTTTTTGCCATAGCTATGAAACCTATTTGATGAAATTTATGGGTTTGATGATTTTAATGATGGATTCTTATTCTTTGATGTCTAATGACAAATTAACATGAGGAAATTTTCATTTTTATGGTGATTTGTGGCTAAACCAAATCCAAGGGTTTTGGAGTTCAAACCCGACAATGGAGGCAGATTCGTAGGTCCTTAATATACAATTTTTTAGCTGCTTAATATGTAAATTTGGAGAAACTCAAAACTTGGAAGTTGTAGATACAGGTGTCTACTGTATCCTTGCATTTTTTTTTTTACGAATTTAGGGTGATCCAAACAAATGAGATAAGTCCTGAATTGAAACTAGTTTAGATTACCAACGGGATTGAAACACGAAATGAAACTTAATTGTTTGAGGACTTTAGAGTCAGAATTATGAAATGCTCGAAAATGTGTCATCTAAGTGTTGTACAAAGGGAAATTTAATTGGATGGGTATCCTGTGAGATATGGCTAAATAAGTGAAGGGTGTTACTGACCTTAATGACTTAGAAGAGAATAGAAACAGGACAGCTTTATAAAAATCACAATAAATACAAATTACATCATTTTTGAACCATCTTTGGATATGTGATATTCATATGAGTCTATTGAAAATGGAAATTTGAATCACCTTAATTGGTTATGAAATGAATAAGTTATAATGATTTTAGTTAGGAAGGGTTCAACTCATGACAG
>JANITW010142980.1:0-12211 GCA_027564335.1 Erythroxylum williamsii | reverse complement strand
ATTTCGATAGTTAAGTACAATCTCTTTTAATCATATTTTAAATTTTAAATTTTATTTAAATTTTAGCTAATTTTAAGATAATCTAATACCGTTTAAACTTTTTAAACTTTAAACTTTTTTTCTTATCAATTTTAAATATTTTAATTTTATTTAATATTTAATCAATTTTATAACAATATAATACCAATTAAAATTTTAAAATTTTAAACCTTTTTATTGATTTAAATTGCAATATAACAGTATAATATAAATTGCTAAATTTCCCAAAATTTGACATCTCAAAGTAAATTTTACTAATACGTTGCTATTGTTTTTATATCTCATATAATTTTATTTAAACTATAATATTTTAAATTGTTTAAATTTAACTCAAATGTTTTCAAATTATTCAAAATAAACTGTCAATAAATAAAAATTTAACAAAATTAAAATTTGTGTTAATTAATTTTCATATCAAATTTTTTATGTTTTAAAAAATATATTAGTGGCCTTGCAATCACGTGTAGGCCATTTAGCATAGTGCATAAAGAGTCTCACCAATAAATTCTAAAAAACAAATTAAATCTTTTTTGATAATATATGGTTTTTAAAAAAATTTGCTAGTGACTCTTATAGTATAATGTGGAATATATGTAATAGTGGGGTTTATAAATAATTTTTAATATATATATATATAAAGTATCACATCAACTATAATACACTGCAACAAATTTGACTTTTAGCTACGTTTACTTTGGTGACGATTTCAAATTCAACGTTAAAAGTCAGTTTTTAGTGACGATTTCATGTTTCATTGTCAAAAATCCTATTTTAGCGACATTTTGCACTATCGTCAATAAAGGAATGTATTTGGCGATCGATTTATGAGAATCGTCCCAAACAGTGGTACATTTTGCAACGAATTAAGAATCTCGTTGTCAAATGTCGAGCGTTGGGTGACGATTCCATAAATAGTCCCAAAAAGTTGGATTTTTGGCTACAAATTTTTTAAATCGTTGTCAAAAGTTGATATTAAAGATTTTAAATGTTATGGATTTCTTAGGAAAATTTTGAGAAACTTATGTGTATGATAGTTTTCTTAAAATTAATTTTTTAATGCTAAGTGTGCTTAATAATCCTAAGTTTAACTATAATTAACATTTATATGATTTTTTATTTCCCTTCATTATAGATTTGTTTAAATAGTTAATGCATTTGAACTCTATAAATTTGTTTAAATCTATAGATTTATATAAAATGATTAATAGATTGGAGCACCTAAAAATTGTAAAATGCTTTCAAAGTTTTAAACATATTGTTGAAAAACACGTGATAAGTAATTTATATTTTGATAAGTAATTAACTTTTGGATATAAAAAGATAAAGATACCTAAAATTTTAATGTCAATAAGATCAAAATATCATAAATTTAAGTTTACTACTATTCTTAATTATTAATATTTATTAACTATAAAATAATAAAACATATAAATATTGAAATATGGTAAGCAATATAATATAATATAATATAATGATATATAGTAATTAATATAAGATTTTAATTAGAAATTTAAGAATTCTTACAGATAAAACAATAAATAAAGTTTCACACTTGATATTCATTGTAAAGGAAAAGAAATAAATCTTTTTTATTCCAAATGGCTTTAGACTCGGTAGAAAAGGTAAAAAGGTTCTCAATGTAAGGATTCCTAAGAAGGCTCCATGCATCTTCCAAGACATCAATTGAAACAGTTAAAGATCTTTCATCAGGTGTTAGTTTATGATTTCTTTCAACAACTTCTTTGCTTTAACTAAATTTGCAGAAGATATAATGAACGATTTTTCATATGCAATATAGATCACTGTATTAGATGAACTGTATGTACCATGCATTTTACCTAACAAGCAAATGGTATAGAACAATCAAAGTTAAATTAAACCGTGTAAGGAACCCAAATTTGAACACATATATCCCCGATTAAATGACTTCATCATCACAATGAAATATATAATTTTTGCAATCGACGATTGTCTCAAAATAACTAATTCTCCTAATCCTGTATGATTAATTTGAAAGAAATATACCAATTAAAAAATCGCCAATTGGTAGCCCATTATTATTTGGCTTCACTTTTGAAGGCGAAATTGTACATAAAATATAATTTTATATAACAATACCAAATTTATATATAATAAATAGATAACTATGATTAAATAGAATAATATATTACCTAAGTAATATAGGAGAAAATTAATATATTATCTACACAATCATAAATCATTATACTAGTTATAATTATTAATGTACATTTATATATATATATATATATATTGGCAGCAATTTATAAAGTCGTAGCCAAATATGTCCCTTTAGCGATGATTTTCGAAAATCATCACCTATGGTTTAACATTTGGGGACGTTTTCTGGAATCGGCCCCCAAGTGTTGCAAAATTTAAAAAATGACACGAAAATGACGTTGTTTGTTGTCATTTTTGCTTCATTTTGAACCCAAAAACTCGAGCCTCCTCCCCAAAACTTCAACCTCTCTTCTCATCTATTCGTTGATTCTTTTGCTTCTTTTCATCTCTTCATTTGATTTTCAATTATCTGCTTCCATCATCTACGATGAATCACCTATTGAGGTTAGTAATTGATGCTTTGGTATTATGTTTTTGTTCTGCTTTTATTGTTGTTGTTAAAAGCTTTGTTGTTGGCCGATTTTTTGGATGTTGTTTGAGTTGTTTGCGTTTATTTGGACAGTTAATGGTTAAATATTTGTTTAAATGCGTTAATGTTGATGAAAGAAGGGAAAAGATAGGAGTTAGTTAGGGGTGAATTTTTGATCCCTATCAAGTTTTCAATGGAAGTTCTCTTAGGGAAGAAATGAAGTTAAAAGGTTATATAAGTTCATATATCCTAAAACAAGGTCAATGGAATGAGTTTATGTAATTTATTCATATACATATTTAATTAATTTTTGTATGATATCTCTATAGGCTATTGGTAATATTATGTAATTTTTGCTTAAGGTAATTAATAAAATGAAGTGTTATGTTGGATAAGATAATGCTAATTCTGTATAACAAGGATAATCTTTCTTCATAATATTGAACAAGGATTATCATATCCATTAATAGTATAGTAACATTGATCAATAGAACTATGTAATTCATATATCCGTCAATCTCTTACACAATAACTCTTTAAGTATTTCTTTAGAAATTAAAATTGTACTAAAGACAAAATAGTCCAACTAAAAGTAATACTTTATAGGAAGCTACTAGCTAAACTCCATTAATGTTAAAATGAGATTCATGGTCATCTAAAGAATCACCTTCCATCTTATCATCATTTTCATGGTTATCTTTAGTTATTTCATCATATGTACTAATTAAAACCTAACGTCATATTTCATCTACCACACTAATTGTTGTTAAATGGTTCACTCCACATTCCAATTCATTTCTTCTACAACATCTAACACATTTATATACTCATTTTCTTTAGGTTACTCAATATAAGTAGGCATAATTTTATTGTATTATTCCTTACACTTTTGCCCATCTACAATTTCATGCATGGATCCATCTAAATATTGAGTTTGTAGTACCACTATAGAAACATTAGCCCTATGCTTGATGAACGCATAAATCATTTTATACTCCTTTAGTAAGTTGATTGTCCTTATACAACTTGCGTTGGAATCAATAAACCTTCAAATTATCACTAAATATTTACTATTAATTCACAAAAATATTCTCAAACTATATCATGGTATCTCAACTCATCTCTCATCTCACAAACTTGTTATTCATCGTATACATCTCTTAATTATGTATATTGCTTAAATTTTATAACATAGAATTTCATTCATCATTTTTTTCCCATTCACCCTAAAATGATATGAACATAAATAACTTAAAAAGTTTACACTAATTAAGTAAAAGTATACATATTAATGCTTTGAAATCCAAAATGTGAAATATGAAAAAAGGTATATGATCATACTTTACTCTACTTTCAAGGTAAAGTGAAGTAATCCATTAAATGTTTTATATGAACTTTAATGCTTTAAATAGTATTTATGGTTGTAGTATCAACTCATAGAAGCATTAGTACATGAGATCTGTGACTTTGAACTTCAAATTCTCATTAGTCTTGGTGGTACTATTTCTTGCGTCCCATTACACAACCTTTATCTTCTTCCTCACCCTTGGGCATATATTGTCAATATATTTGATTATATGCCTTCTTTAATAAAATTTTCAATTGCTACATTATCTCATCAAATTCCATTTCCTATTTTCATCTCACAACTTGCTAAAATAAACTCAGATATACAACATTTATGCTATTTAGACCAATTTTCATAAACATGGTATGCTTAGATTAATTAACGAATTAAAACTTCATTGTTTGTTTGAACTAAAGTGAAGTTTCATGCCTAATTTCATTGTTTGTTTGATGAGTTATCACTATGTTAATTCCAACTTCATCCTTTGTCTTCCGTCATCTCTGATTGTCATTCCATCTAGGTAAGTCGTCAAACTTTTGTTCAATTTTTATGCTTTACTTTTATAAAGATTAATTTGTGATTGGGTTTTATGTGAAAGGAAGGAGAGTCTTGGTTTTTTATTTGTTTAAATGAGTTTGATTTCTTATTGATAATATGTTGTATAAACCTAAGATGGTATATAGGTTGAAAAATTATGATATAGCTCTAATGAGGCTTATCGGTGAAATATTCCAGGAGCCTAAGGGTCACAACGAGAATATCCTTTCTCGATTCATTTGGTCTAACAATGCCACATATTATATTGTTTGTTTGAATTCAAACTTAGTATGTGAACTTGTATTTCATAATCAAGAACTAGTAACATAAGAAATCTAACTATACTTGTGGATGATCCGAGATATAATACACCCCTAGGATGGTATATAGACTAGAAACTTATGAAGCAGCTCCGATGAGGCTTATCAGTGAAATATTCCATGAACCTAAGAGTCACAACGAGAATACTCTTTCTTGATTCATATGGTCTAATAATGTCATGTACGATATTGTTTGTTTGAATTCAGAATTAGTATTTGAACTTGTATTTCATAATCAAGAACTAGTAACATAAGAAATCTACCTATAATTACAGATGGTTTGAGACATAATACACCCCTAGGATGGTATATAGGTTAGAAACCCATGATGCAGCTCTGATGAGGCTTATCAGTGAAATATTCCATGAGCCTACGAGTCACAATAAGAACACTCTTTCTTGATTTGTGTGGTCTAACAATGCTACGCACTATATTGATTTGTTTTAATTCAAACTTAGTATGTTAACTTTTATTTCATAATCTGAAGAACCAATAACATAAGAACTTGTTTGGTTGATTATCAAACTTAATATGTCAACTTTTATTAATTTATCATTATGTAATTTAGAACTTAAATCATTTTTAGTAATTCAATAATTTGCTTTAATTGTATTGGTAGATGAACAAAAGTTGAATGTCTCATTAGAAATGGTCCATTGAATACTTAGAAGGAATTAACATAAGAACTTGTTTGGTTGATTATCAAACTTAGAATGTCAACTTTTATTAATTTATCATTACGTAATTTAGAACTTAAATCATTTTTAGTAATTCAATAATTTGCTTTAATTGTATTGGTAGATGAACAAAAGTTGAAGGTCTCATTAGAAATGGTCCATTGAATACTTAGAAGGAAATAAGAGTTTCATACAATTTGTAAAAGATCATATGGGTGTAGAATGTTGTATTCGTTGCCCATGCAAAGATTGCTTAAATATTCTCAATCAACATCAAGATATGGTATATAATTACTTGCTAATATGAGGCATAGATAAATTCTATACTCCATGGATTTATCATGGTAAAAGTTCTGAAACAAGTTGCGGTAGAAGTGTTGAACATGCTTTGAAGGTAGTAACAATAATAATGTAGTAAATTGTGATATTAATGACAATGGTGATAATGAGATTGACGAGATGTTAGAGGATTATGGGGATCATATGGAGACTATGAATAAAATTGGTTTGCCTAACAAAATTGGTACTATGACAAAAGATAATTTTGAGAAGCCACTAAAAGTTGCTTAAGAAGAATTATATCCAAGGTATTTGAAATTCTCACATCTATCTTTTGTTATTGTGTTGTCACATTTAAAGGTCTATAATAAATAGAGTAACACAAATCTTTGACATGTTAATTGACTTGATTAATAATGCATTACCTGTTAGACACAAATTGCTCAAATCTTACTATAAAGTGAAGAGGTTGTTAAAGGACCTTGGATTATAATATATATCAATACATGTTTATAAGTATGATTGTGCTATATTTTGGAAGGACAGTAAAGATCTTGAAGAATGTCTCATTTGTGGTACATCAAGGTGGCAAGTGGATGATTGGAAAAGGAAAAATATACCGCATAAAATCTTAAGATACTTCCCTATTAAACCACAACTACAAAGGCCTTTTATATCAATAAAAACAACCATAGATATAAGGTAACATAAAAAGATATGTATTGATGATAACATTATGTGTCATCCAGCAGACTCAATGGCATGGAAAGACTTTGATGAAAAGTTCCCATGGTTTCCAGAGGATTGTTGTAATGTTCGACTTGGTTTAGCCATATATGGATTTAATCCATTCGGTAATATAAGTACTTCTTACAATATGTGACCGACCATTATAGTGTTATACAATTTACCTCTATAGAAGTGTATGAAGGAGCCTTTTATGTTATTGTCTTTACTTATTCCAGGACTTACTGTACCTGGTAAGCATATCGATGTGTACATGCAACTATTGATTGATGACTTAAACTATCTCTAGGAGGTTAGATTAGAAAACTATGATATTGTTGAAGGTGAAACATTTATGATGCATGCAGTTGTTTTGTGTATTATAAATGATTCCAGCTTATAGGAATTTGTCCGGATGGAGTACTAAAGAATATATGGCATGTCCTGTATGTAACCATCAAACTCATTCAACGAGGCTACAAAATAAAATATATTATATGGGACATCGTCGTTACTTGAAACATGGATATAGATGGTGAAAAGTAAATTGTTTAACGGAAAAATATAATTGGGTGAACCTCCTTTGTACTTGTCAAGTATGATGTGGTTTCCCTACTATCACACTTGGGTGATATTACACCTGGCAAACACCCAAATAATAGAAAGTGAAAGTGAATTGTTGTTGAGCTTAATTTGAATAAAAAAAGGCATATTTTTTAATTTGCCATTTTGAAAGGAATTGTAGTTGAGGCCTAATCTTGATATGATGCATATTGAAACAAAATTGAGAGAATATTTTAGGAACTTTGATGAAAATTGATGGAAAATCAAAAGACACAATTAAGGCTATATTAGACTTGGAAGACATGAATATAAGAAAAGGATTGCATTTGAAAAGAAGAGATCATGGGTCACACATTATTCCACCTTCTTGTTACAACATGTTAAAAAAAGGAGAAGAAAAATTTTTGTCAATTTCTTAAATCAGTCAAGTTTCCTAATGGATACGTATCTAATATAGCTCGGTGTGTCAATATTAAAGAGGAAAAAGTTTCAGAGTTGAAAATTCATAATTGTCATATAGTTCTACAACTATTACTTGTTGGAATATATGGGTGTTTGCCAAATGATATGTCCCTAACTTTGAGACAATTGGGTGAGTTTTTTAAACAATTATGTTGCAAGACACTAAAAGTAAAAGGGTTGGAAAAAAATAGAAAAAGAAATAGCTTTGATTCTATGTAAGCTTGAACTAGTGTTCCCCAACTAGTTAAGTGCAAATGGTTTAATCTTAGTGATATAAAAGTGAATGAGATTATTACCAACATCAATGTTAGGTCCTCGCAAGTCAAGTGAAGCAGGTTTTCTATCTCGACAACACTATATTGGGAAGCAATTGGAAAGTTGCTCAAAAGTTTAAACACTGAAATATCTTTAATTTTTGTGAAAGGGAAAATAGTCTAATGAGTGAAGATGGTGATGAAGTATATTAAGAGATTGAATCAGAGTTAAATAATGAAGCCCTACAAAAAGAAGATTTAGATATATCATCATTCCATATGAGAGGTGTTCATCTCATTATAGTACAATTGGATGAAGTACAGGCCAATCTTGTCATAGAAAGAGATGAAGACTATATTGAGGATGAATTGTATAACAATGGTGATACTTTAGCCAAATATAATAATGATGAAGAATCAAATCATTATGTAAATAATGATGATGATTTTAAAGATCTTGATCCTGATAATTGAAGGTAAAATTTTTTTGTCTATATTGTTTGAATTGTATTGTTGATGTTTGAGTTATGTTAATGTGTATTGTTGATGTTTGAGTTATATTAATGTGTATTATTGATATTTAAGCTATGTTAATGAAGATTTTTTATATTTGAGTTATGTTAATACGAATTATTGATGACTGAGTTATCTCAATGTGGATTGTTGATGTTTGAGTTCTGTTAATGTGAATTGTTGATGTTTGAGTTATGATTATGCAAATTTTTAATGTTTGACTTATGTTTATGCATATTGTTGATATTTAAGTTATGTTTATGCATATTATTGATGTTTCAGTTATGTTAATAGGAATTGTTGATATTTAATTTATAGATATCTAATATAATAGCACTTGGTAGAAACAAAGGGAAGAAGGTGGCAAGTATCGAAATTATTCCTCCCCCATAATAACCAAATCAATCAAATTCTAGCTAACAACAACAATCGGCTTCATCCATCAATGAAGCGAGTTAGCTACAACCTCTATCTGCCTCAACTAGTTAAAGATTAACAAACCTGGCATCTGCAGGTTTGTTAATGTTTAACACCTACAAATAAACTTATGCTCAAATATATATTTACACGTTTAATGCATAATTTCCTATCATTGTTTATTTATTGTTAGATTCAAATATCAACATTAAAAAAAGAGGTTATAAGATATAAATAAAGGTTGTGAGTTGCAACAAATGAATATTGTAATGAATAGTAAGTTGTCTGTATATATTAATACCTTGCAAGGTCATCCTGTAGAGGCATCTGCATGTTTGTTAATCTTTAATACCTACAAATAAACTTATGCTCAAATATATATTTAAATGTTTAATGCGTAATTTCCTATCAATGTTTATTTATTGTTAGTTTCTAATATCAACATCAGGAAAAGAGGTTGAGATATAAATAAAGGTTGTGAGTTGCAACGAATGAATGTTGTAATGAATAATAAGTTGTCTGTACATATTAATACATTGCAAGGTCATCCTGTAGACCAGATTCAATCAAGAAAATTATCTAATGAGTTGGGGGTAATTCCCATAACTGAATTGTCTTGCCTTTAAGCATGTCAATCCGTTAAAGAAAGACAACTTGTTAGAGAATGCCTTAGATAAAGTTTTAGTAACTTTGAATTTATTTAATTATAAGGAAAATTGTTTACTTATTTAAATATTAAATTCACTTTTACTATATTGTCAATATCAACAACCCTGACATTTTAAACTATGTGCCTTTACTGTTAAAATATAGGATCATGGGTTATTGTTATCTACTACATCAATATTATAAATTTTTTCCTTTATGAGGAGGCAAGGAAACATGTTCCCAAACTGATGTATTTAGAAAATTTGAGCAATTTGTCTAATTATTAGGCCTTTTCCAACATTCAAATTTCTTTTCTTTGTCTTCACATTTGTTTTATTAATCTTGTTACACAATTTAATGACTATTTCTTTTCTTTATTTAGGAAAAATGTGAGAAAGTCAAGGTTAATAGAGTAAAAATGAAAACTCCTCACAAAAGCGGAGGGAAGGCTTTGTTCTTTTTGTTCAAAATGAAACAAAAATGACATCGTTTCTTATTGAACAAACAATGTTGTTTTCATTTTTTTAAAATGTTGTAACAATTGACAAAGATTTTAGAAAATGCTGCAATACGTTCAACAATTGGGGATCGTCGCCAATGTAAACTGCCCTTTAGCGGCATCTCATGGAATCATCGCTAAAGGGACATCTTCATCGCCAAATTGTTGTCCTTTGACAACGTTTTCTAAGAAGCTTTGCTAAAGGATCTTTTTTGCGATGATTTTATAAATCATCGCCAATTCTTTTCATATATATTTTTTTATTTAACAAATTTTTTGTAATATATGATTTCTATAAAATAGTATAGAACTTATATATAATAAATAGAGTTTTGTGATACCACATAAAATTATCAAATAATATATTTTAAAAGAGATTAATAAAAAAGTATAAATTTATGTAATATAAATTAATTTTGTGTTTTTAGTTTTATAAATTTTTTAAATGACATTGTTATTAACTAAATTTATTTTTAGACTTACAATAATTGTCAATAATATTAAATTTGATTTTTAATAAATAGAGTTTTATTATGTCGTCGTATATCCTCTTGGTTCACTATCGAAGAAGCATCTGTTGTGGTCGTCTCCTATTTTGAGGTACAGAATTGGGAATATCGGTTGTTTTGAAACATTTGTCGATTCTAAAAAGTATATCTATTCAATCAAGTATGTATGTGTTCGAATTTGGATTCCTTATATTGTTTGACTTAGCTATTTAAGTTCTATACTATTTATTTTTTGGTGAAAAATTAGGGAATCACTCATTATATCATTTGCGAGTTTAGTTAAAACGAAGAAGTTGTTGAAAAATGGTGTCAATAAACTAACACCTGAGAAAAGATCTTTAATTATCTCAATTGATGCTTTCAAATGTAGAAGGAGCAAGCATCCAAAAAATAATTATTTAAAATTTAAAAACTAGTGATTACATCAAACTTCGTAGTTATAATGGAAGATCATATGTTCAATCTTTGTTGATATGTCCGTTACTATAAAAAGTTCATAAAAAAAAATAAAGACATGCATGCATCGTAAGATATAGCATAAGTTTTTCATTTTTATTATCTAATGATTAAATACATATATCAAAATTAAGTTTTAAACATATATAATTTAAATAGATTGAAAATTGATATTTATCTTAACTCAAAAGCACAAGAGTTGGACGTTTTATTTAGTAGAGAAAGTGTTTAATTTCTTCTAGCCATTAACACTTTCATGTCTTCTTCTCATTGCATATCTGGTCGATAAGCTTGTTTAGTGAGAGCCATGACGAACCAATCTCCTCCTCCATAGCTTTCTTAGCCATTTCTGCAAATTCCTTAACCTTCTTTCTTACCTCCTTACCCCTCTCTCTTTCCATTAGCTCTCTCACCATCTTCTTCAATCCTTCACTTTTCACATACCCTTTTACAGAACTATTGAACGTCTCTACTCTTAGCCCAACTTTGATCTCCTCCACCACCATTCTCGCATTCAATGGCTGGTCCGCCATAATCGGCCATGCAAGGATTGGCACTCCTGCGCATATGCTATCCAACACCGAGTTCCATCCACAGTGACTCAAGAACCATTGAACACACTCATGCTTTAATATCTCCCTCTTATCAACCCAGTCTCGTACTACTATTCCTCTTTCTTTGACCCTCTTTTCAAAACCATCCCCCAATTCTGATGCATCTTCTCTAATAACCCACATGAAGTTCACCTCCGACTCCTCTAAACCAGTTGCTATATCTCGGAGCTGTTCGGTTGAGAGCTCTGCCTGAGACCCGAAAGCTATGTACAAGACTGAGCGTCCTTGCTTAAGCTTTTGGTTTAGCCACTGAATCCAAGCTGGTTTCTTTCGTGATTGGTCAAGAGTTGGTGGTGGGTTGGCGAGGCATAGTGGTCCAACATTCCAAGACTTTGAATCGCCATCTCTGATGACGTAATCGGCAAAAGTAGGCTCCAACTCGTAGAAGCTATTAACGAGTGTACCGAAACTTTGAACTGCTGCTACAACCGAGTCCATGACAAACTCAATGTGAATACCTTTGGGATTAGGGTCTGCGAAAACTGGTTCAAAATCATTTTTAGTGATCTTAATCCATGGAAATTCGGGGACAGTGATAGGCTCATCATCAGACTCTGGCCCGAACAAAAGCCTTCCCTCACTCGCAGCTTTAAAAACGGACGACGCATAATTGGACATAGGAAAAAATACCAATCTCGGGAAACCAAGCTTGTTTGCAGACTCCAGAGTCCACCAGAGAAAACCATCGGAGACCATGAAGTTCACAGGCTCTAGAGTTGCAACCACACGTTCAAATTCCGG
>JANITW010142940.1:0-12216 GCA_027564335.1 Erythroxylum williamsii | reverse complement strand
GAATGGAGGACTTGGGCAAGCTAGGGTGTGAGAGGATGCTGATATTTGTGGCAGAGAAAGATCATTTGAATGTGGTCTGTAAGAGCTATTATGAGAAGGTTAAGAAGAGTGAATGGAAAGGAAGTGTAGAACTAGTTAAAAATGAGAATGAAGGCCATTGCTTTCACTTGTTCAATCCCATGCATGACATGTCCTTAGAGTTAAGGAGCAAATTTGTGTCCTTCCTTATCTAGGAGGTGAACACTTGGAGATTAAATTGAATCTTCTTCCAGCTGCTAAAATTCAGGACTTCCAAGACACTTCAAGCATTGTTTTCACAGACTTCAGCCAAAAATGGAAAGCTTCAGCTGTTGATCTTCGAAGATGTTGCTTAATCTTTCAAAAATTGTAATAGTTTGTTCCTCTCAGGTTTTAGTGTATGGTTAAGGATTTAATGTATATGGAGAAAAATGGATGTAACACTCAATCTATAATTTGAAAAAAAAACAACTTCAGTAGTATTGCTAACTTTCTGGTTTTGTGTATGTATATCACTTCAGCTATTCAACCATTGAATTGATTAGCTTATGGAAAAAAAAAACTAAAGGCAGAAAATGAACATTGAATTTTGAACTGAACAGAAACTTGTATTGATGATTCTCCGTATTCTTCTCTTACAAGCTTAAATGATAAATGAAAGATGAGCTTTATATATTAGCTCTCAACCATTCTGATGCATTTTAAAAAACTAAAAGTTAAACACAAGATCTGATGTGTAAAAACTAGTCTAGCAGTATTTTCCTCATTTGACAAAACATAAAAGTAACAAATTTGTCTTCTTTGCAAAAACAGAAAACTGATATCTTCAACAGCCTTTGATCCTTTAGCCAACAAAATCCTGACATCCAGATCCTCTGCTCAGTTAAGAAAAAGATCAGCTACACATGTCTTGTTTAGTTCCAATAACCTCTGATTATGTTGATTAAACTAGCTTGAAACTTGTCTTAGTAGAAATTCCTTGTCTATTGTTGCAGACTCCAAATTCCAATCTTAGGCGGGCCATGCCTAATCTCTAAATTTTGGCCAAATTGGGGATTTCGGATTTCTTTCCTTCTTTTGTATCCTTTTGATCTTATTTCATCCTTAGAATGTTGAAAACCATAGTTATTCCTCCTGCCCTGCATCTTTACTTCTATTATGTTCTTCTTGCTGCAAAATCTGTTGTTTTTTTTTAATATGCTCATTTTCAATTCTTCATTGTTGCTTCCATCTTGCCTCCATCTTCCCCTTTCTATTGAATTTCTCTCTTCTGAATTTGATCTTCATTCCCTTGAACCATGCAGCCTTGAATTATGCTCAATATCATCAACTTCAGTTTTCTGAGGAGTCTAAGATGATTCAACTTGATTTTTACTCTTCTTTTCTTCTTCAGCTTGTTTGCCATTGCAAGATCTTCAACTAGCTTCAACATAGCAGGTTTTACAAAACAACTCATCCCAACAAGGTTGTGCCCTTTTGTGCGTGGATTAGAGATGTATAGAGGCTACTTTGTGCTGGCATGAAGCGTTGGTTCATGGTTGCTGTGGTTAGCTGTTGGAGTTGCGTGGAAGTGGAGTGAAAAGCTAGCTGCTGTGTATGTGGAAGGGTACCATCCGTTTTTGCTGGAGAGTGAGAGTGGATGCATGGAGAATGGGTGAAGGTTTATGCATAAATGAGTAGAGAGTTTTAGCAAAAACGAGGGCTGTATTTTTTTAAGCTGATACTTGTGTGAGTATAAATGGATGATGTGGCATTGCTTGGCTGCGTGTGTCGATTGTGTGTAAGTGGAGGCTGACTGAATCAATGGAGGCTAGCTGCGTGGTGAATCCGTGGGTGAAGGTCCCTTTGTATGAACAAGTGGAGAGTTTTTTTGTTTTGCTTTGAAGGCTATCTTGTTGTGCGTAATTTGTGGGCTACTTGAAAGGAGAGGCTGCTGCGTGTCCTGTAGTGAAGTGGAGCTAATGTGAGTTTTTCGGTGGAGGTGTGAAGAGTGTAGATAATGGCTACATCATTCCTACTGGTGAGTTACGTTTTTGGCTGGAGAGTCAGTGCGATATGCTTGCGTTGTCTCCTTTGGTTAGGCGTGAATGGCATGGTACATGGAGGCTAGGTTTCGTGTAGAGTTGCATGAGCTTTCGGTGGAGAGTGCTTAATTTTTTTGTCGCTTGTGCGTGAGTAAATTGGAGGCATATTGAGGCTACTGCAGTGGAGGCATTGGTGAGTGGAGTTGATGTGAGTGGAGGCTGCTTTGTCTTGTAGTGGGAGCTGTCTTCTATTGGTGTTGGAGCCTTGGAGGCTGCTGCTTTAGCGTGATTGGAGGCAGTACTGGAGTGAAATGAAGGCAGGAACCAAGTGAGGCTATGCCAGTTTTTTCAGCTTGGAGGCTGCGTGTTTGACCGGTGAATGGATGCTTTACTTGTCTTTTTTCTGTTTTTTAATTGCTCTTTTCCCTCTGTGTTTTGTGACTCTTTCTTTTCTCTTTTTCAAAGCACGCTGAACTATACTTTAAAAAAAAAATGATGGCGGTAGCCCTCTCTTCTTTTGCTCTATTTCTCGAAAACAACAATTTAGCATACATCTACTCCAGAACACTTCACAATTTACCTGCTTAATTCATCAAATAAAAGCCTATCAATATCTTTATAGGAGGGAATTCCTATTGAGGCATAATTTTGATGTGATGCATATTGAGAAAAATATTTGTGAGAATATTTTAATAACTGTGATGGGAATTAATGGGAAATCGAAAGACACAATTAAGATTAGACTTGACTTAGACGACATAAGTATTAAAAAAGAGCATTTGAAAAGAAGAGATGATGAGTCATACATTATTCTCCCTACTTGTTACAACATGTCAAAAAGGGAATCTTTTTGTCAAGTTCTCTAATCAGTTAAGCTTCCTGATGGGTGTGCATCAAATATAGGCATTGTGTCAATATTAAAGAGATAAAAGTATCAGGGTTGAAAAGCTAAGATTGTCATGTACTTTTGCATTGACTTCTTCATGTTGGAATACGTGGGTGTTTGACGAAGGATGTGCTCGTAACATAAGGTTAATTGGGAGAGTTTTTTAAGAAATTATGTTACAAGACACTTAAAGTTGAAGACATAGCTTTGATTCTATGTAAGCTTAAACTAGTATTATCCCATCGTTTTTTGATATTATGATTCATTTGGCAATTTACTTACCTCATCAACCAAAACTTTGTGGACTGGTTCAATTTCGATGGATGTTCTCGATTGAAAGGTAATTTATATTAACTTTTACTTTTTTAAAAGTTATTTGTTATTAACAATTCCTAATATTTTGGATTTTGTTCAGGTCTTTATGCTCTCTTAAACATTATGTACATAAAAGAAATAAACCTGAAGGATATATTACAGAGGCTTATAAAACAAATGAATGCTTGACATTTTGTTCAATGTACTTAAGTGATATAGAGACAAGAATTAATAGACCAGAATGTAACTTTAATTTTGATGAAGACGATGGGTTGTCAATTTTCTCCCAAAAATTAAGGTCATTTGGTGTGGGTAAATATGTGGAGTTAACTAAAGACAAATTCCAATTCACCTATTAGTATATTTTGAACAATTAGGAAAAGGTCAATATATATATAGAGCACGTATATTCCTTTTGATTCAAACAATCATACTAGAATTCTTTTCTTTGAATATTCTGTTCTTATTGCCATTTACTATTTTGATTCAAACACATTTTGACTTGTGTTTGACTTATATTCATGTGGAATGTTGATGTTTGAGTAAATATTATGCATTATGTTAATATTTTATTTATAGATATTCAACATAATGGGACCTAGTAGAAATAAGGAAAAGAAAGTGGTAACCATCGAAGATGTTCCTCCCCCACAGCAATCAAATTAATTTAACACTATTGAGCAATAACCACGAATATCATCCTCTAATGAAGGCAGTCAACGACAACCTATATCTACCTCAACTAGTGCTGAGGGATCTTCAAGTTTGTTATTATTAACCACCTATATTTATAGTTATGCTCAAATATCTATTTACATATTTAATGTATTTTTTCTTATCAATATTCTTTTATTGTCAAGTTCTAATACTGACATAAGAAAAAGAGGTAAAGGTATTACTAAAGCATCTGAGTTGCAACGCATGATTGTTACAATGAACAACAAATTGTTTGTGCATATTGGCCTCATGCAACATCGTCCTATTGATAAGATCCAATCACCAAAATTATCCAGTGAGTTGGGTGTCATTATCAGGAATGAATTATTGTGCCTTCAGCATGCCAGGTAGTTGAAGGAAGACAACTTGCTACATAATGCTTTGGACAAAGTTTTAGTAATTTTTAATTCATTTTATTATATGCATTACGATTTTACTTATTTAAAACATAAGTTAACTTATATGTGTTGTTCACAAATGAAGCTTAATATCATCGATATCGAGAACCTTGAAGTTTCAAACTCTGTTAGTTCACTGTTGAAACAAAGGGAAAAGGATCATCATTATCAACTTTATAAATACTACAAGTCTTTTCCTTCGGATGAGGAGGCAAGGAGATATATTCCAGAATGAATTACTCCAAAAATTTAGAGTGAATGTGTGATTATTGGGCTTCTGTGAAGGTGAAGGTTTATCTTCTTTCTGTTCATATTTCCTTCCATTAATATTTTTTTTTTGCATTTAATGGCTATTTCTTCTCTTTATTTAGGATAAGTGTGTGAAAGCCAAGGTTAATAAAGCAAAAATGAAAAACTCCTTACAATACCGACTCCAAATTATTTGTTGTCGTATGATAAGAATGTTTAAAAGTTATTATTCTATTAGTTAATATAATATAATCTAATGTGTTTCAATTTTTTTATTCATATAATAGAGCTATACTCAACTCTATGGATAAGAGTGTCATGGGATCACACTCTACAAATGGACACACTAAAAGGAAGGTGAAGGTTGGATGTCTGAAGAGGTGTAAAATAATTATATAAGTATAAAAATTGTAATTTTAAAGTTTATTTATTTAAATAAGATTAAGTAATCATATTTGAATTAGTTCTCGATTTTGTGTTTTAAATTATAGGACAAGATGCAAGATCTATTGCATAGATCATTGTTTGATGGGAATGAGCTCGATGTAGATGACATTTGCAACAATGTCCTTGGTACAAGATCAGGGTATATCAAAGGTCTTGGGCATGGCTTTAAGCCAATTGGTTCATCATCATTACGACTAGCATATGTAATGACACTTCAAGAGGAGAACCGATCACTTAAGGCTCAGATACATTGTAATGAAAAAATGTTAGATCATACTCAAGAAAAATCATAACGTAATGAGCAGAAACTAGACCTTACTGAAAGAGAGTTGACTAAGCTAAAAAAGATACTTAAACTAATACTTGGGCCACAGTATATCAGTAGTGATGATGAGGAGTCTTAATTTATCGATAAATTTTTTTCTTCATTTTTGTAGTTAACATTTAATTACAAGTTTTTGAATAAAATGCAAATCACTTTTAATTATGAAACATTTTATTTTATTATTATTTAAACAATTTATCACCAATAATAATTACAACATGTGACTCAGTTATAATTCAAACCATGTTAAAAAGAATAACATGAACTAAAAATGTTGTTAATAATTATAATTAAACATTAAATTGGTAATAGGGGAGTTAAATTAAAAATAAATATTTGTCACTAAAAGTTTTTAGCTACAAATATAAAATCGTCCACTAAATCTTTTATCTACACTTTCCAGAACGTCTCTAATAACATTTAGCTACATTTTAATTTTTGTAGCCAAAATATATTCCGCTACAAAAATAAATCGTCAGTAAAATTTATTATCTACGCCTACGTTAACGAAGGTAATTATCTTTACCTACCAAAATTAAACATGGCAATAAGTTATCTGCGATTATTTCTCGTTTCGTCACATATTCTTATTAGCAACGAAGTAATGTTTGTAACAAAATCTTTTTGGTGACGATTCCTTTAAAGCATCACAGTTAATTTTTTGCTACCAGACTTTTGTGACCAATTGTTTGACAATTTTTTCATCGCTAAAAACCTTTTGTGACATTTTAGTTTTTGTCAACGACGTTATATTCTGTCGCCAAAACCCTTCTCTGTTTTAGTGAGAATTCATAGTAGCAACTTATAAAATATGGAGTCCAACAATGAAATTAAATAAAATCATAATTGATGAAAGGCAATTAAATTACTAAACTAATTTAGCAAGATAATTAAATAGCAAGAAAATACTAAGATAACAAAATGTTAAGGTTTTGAGGTTCATTTATAAGAAATTTCAATTATCATACAACGATTGATTATCAACGTTGAAAAAATAATTAATCTAATATACCTATGTCTTTTATTAAGGCACGTAATTATATCTAATTCAGTAATCACCATCTGTCAAATCTCTTTAGTTATCACACTAGGATGAGAAATCTTTTTTTTAGATCTAAAATATTTGCACATATTGCACTTCTCCTCTTATTCCTTTATACAATCTCTAAAATTAAATCTATAATAATTAGACATAAATCCAACAATTAAGATCAAAGAGAATAAATTCAACCAAAGAATAATAACTCATGCATTGGTAATTGAAATATCCAATATAAACTACACCCCTAATCCGAGGTTAGATATTAAATATTATAAACATAAAATTAAAAATTAGTCTTAACATCAAAGAAGGTAAAGAAGGAAAACATACAATAAGATATCTAAATTTTGTCTAACTTAAGGATGATCTCCTTCCAATCCTTAACTCATAAACAATAACTAAAGACAAAGTAGTTGCCAAAAGCTTCCACCAAAACACCTAAAAAACCTCCCTAATGAATCTTCTTAAAAGTATTTATTGCAAGGGTTACATTATAAAGTCTTGAGTTGGATTAAAGTATGCTTCTATACATATTTAGATTGTGTGTTATGAGACCAACATTAAACCAGCTTCCACACTGATATTGGTTAGCTTCTAGAACTTTATACGTGTAAAGATTGATGAGATAATTATTGGTCATAAATACCACCCTGGTGTACAGATGTTTCTCAAACTTGTCTATCTAATAACACAAGAGAAACAATTCCATTTACAACACCTGCGCTAGTTATATCCTATTTCAAGATTCTCTAGTCTTCTCAAGTGACATCTTTAGGGTTGAATTGATCTCTAATGCCTTCTACTAATTTCTTGTCCATCTTGTAAACTTCTAATAGACTTGAATATTTTCTTGATTGCACAAATATGGAGAATAATATACTAATATATGAGATTTGTCTCAAATAATCACTTATAAGACAACAAACTAAATATAGAAAAATATCGTACAATTCCATTAAAAATATTCCATGCAAATGCTAGATTACAAACTAATCTAGCCTTTATAAACATGTAAAATATAGATTTATTTGTTTTATTTCACACTTAACTTAATGGTTTTCCTCAAGAAATTGGTAGCAAAACAACCTAACTAATAGATTACACTAACGAAAATAAGAAAGAATTCCACTTTTATAGTTATATGGTGACATTTAGCATATGACGTAAGCCTTTAAACTTCCTAGGTCTTACCAATGGTGAAGTTATAATATCTTAAGATTTTGTAAAGTTATCATAAATATCGATATAAATTGAAGCTTTTGGGATTATATATATGCGTCTAGCCAATTGGTCCAAACATAATATCACATTTTGGTTGTTTTTACTAATCTTTTAAAAAAGGAGTTGGAAATGATTTCTCTAGTCTTCCACTACATCATTGAAAAAAAATTGTTATTGGTTTTATAGATAATAGATGTATATATCAATTTACTCAACTTTTTACCTTTAAACTTTCTTTACTTCTTAGGTATGTGGTACATAAATAAAAAACTTTGCATATTACTCTAAAAAACTTGGAGGTATTGGTTTCAAATTTTCACCAAAAATTCAATTACATCACTATCATCAATAAATATTGCATTATATGTTCCTATAGAACTTGTATCATATATTAAGTTTCTTTTAATTAATTATGTTGTTTTAATGACTTATGTTGTTTTTAATGTTTTCTAATGGCTGCTGCACAAGTTATAATAGCTTAATATGGAAGTATAAGTCTTTCTTATGGTGGGAATCTCATTTTAGAACTTGAATTCAAAGATGATGTATATGGGTACATTTGAAAATGTTGGCCTTTATTATGCCAATTTTAGGCAAGTGAGATGAGGAAGGATATAGGTTAACATCAAATTTATAAGGTATAAGGTTACTCGGTTTTAACTTTTGGGAGCCATTAAGACATTGATTCAAACCAAAGTTGTATTAGAATAGCAAACCTTATAAAAGTTCATGTGAGTGTTGATGTTTATGTAACCCATAATTTAAACACACATTTCCCTAGTCTTGATGTATTAGCATTAGGTATATTAAAGGATGAGCTTGGGAGTTGTATGTTAGATATGATAAGAACGAAAAATGTTTCAATGTAAAGACTAACAAATAGATTACAGTTATTTCACAACTAACAAATCGATACTAGTTTATACCAAGTTTTTTATAAGACATTTCAAAGATAGATTTTTTGAAAAGCCTCATATCTAAACCCCAAAAAAAAGGCTGAAGAGTGCAAAGAGAAACTTAATATTTTTGTTGAGCATGTACATAATAGCAAAGAGAAGAATGAGAAAACAGAGGGCAATAATTATGTAAACAAATATGCCAAGTTGCACGGAAATATACATGAGTTGAAGTTAAATAATCTCAGATTAACAATGGAATTACAACTGTCAAGGAATTAGAACACTTCCTTACTATATATAATGACAAATGAACATTTGATTATTTATTACTACTTCATTATCTTTTGTTAGGCATCTTATTCATACTTCAATATCTTTTTTTTTTCAATTCAAAATGTTATATATTTATTTTGAATGTCATAAAAAGACTATGGAAGCATCTGAGACCTATTTTTGGAATAGATGGGAGCTTTTAGTATAGAGTTCCAAGGCCAATTATTAGGTGTAGAGATGGGATAGAGAAATGTATCCATTATCTTAAGGTGATATGGAGATAGAAAACATGGATTTGTGGAGTTAGTTCCATGATTCTATTTGATTTGGAATTAGATAGTGGTGGAGGATTTACAGTCATATTTGATATGCAAAAGGTATTTTTCATCTTTACATAGTTATAACTGATTTGATTATATAATTAAAGGTTAACTAATATTTAGAGGAGACTTTGGCAAATGCAACTCACCAAATGTGTGCCATATATATATATTACAATTGGAATGGGAACTAAAAGGAAAAAGACCTCAAAAAGTATTTTTAATTTGTATATGGTCTACCTACTTCGAAGATTCCAAAGAGAGGTGGGCAAGATGTTACCAACACTTTAAATCTAAATGTTCAATAATTGACAACAATATGAGTGAAACTTTGAACCGATGGATCTTATCAGTTAGAGACATGTGGTGATTAGCATGATTGAAATAATTAGAGTCATAGTGATGAAGAGCCTTGTAAATAGGAGACATTTCGTAAATAGATAGAAGTCAGTATTGCACCAAGTATAGTAAAGAAGTTGGAATATTAAAAAAAAAGATGTAATATAATAGAGAATAGTTTAGAATGGAAATAGTGCTTATGAAGTTTGAAACTATGTAGTAGTTATTGGCATGAGACCCATATGGATACCCTTGTAAACAAGCAATTAGCACAAACCATCATTCAAAACAATGGGTTGACACATTCGTGGATTTATGTTACAAGAAGGGTCACTTCTTGAGTATGTATAACCATGTGTTAAACCCTATTAGGGGTAAAATATTTTGGCTTTTAACCGATGCAAAGGTGATACATCCTCTAGCTATAAGATGTAATACTAAACAAATCCAAAATTGTAAGAAGGAGATGATCAAATGAGCTTAAAAAATTAAAAAATTCAAACAATTTGTCTTAGAAAGGATAGAAATGTAGGAAATATGACAATTTTGGTCATAACTCCAAAAAAATACAAGGAAGGCTCAATGTTAAATACTGTGAGGCATCTTCACAGGTATATAACCCTCGGTTTTTTATCATTTTATATTGGTTATAATAACTAATCAATGTTTTTTAATTGAAAAATATGTAGGCGGTGCAAATGTAATGCTAAATCATTTCAATAAAGCAATCTTGTAAGTAATGTGATTTTTAATCAATTTATCTTATTTATAATAAGTGACAAATGTGTTTTTAAATATTTTTACATAGTTTTTTTCTAGGTTAATAGCTTTGGATATGCTAGTAAAAGAAATATAGAAATGTTGATCCAGAGACACTCAAGTTATCAAAGCTCAAGTAAATAAAAGGGGAACATCATTGGCACAATCTCACAAGAACAAGTTTCCCAATCTTCCAATCAAGTAAAAATAAAGGAAAGAATGTGGAATAATTTTCTATATATATGTGTGTGCGTGCGTGCGCGCTATTCGCATAATTTTTTGATGTATATGTTATTGATATAAAACTAATTGAAAATATGCTAATGATTTTTACGTACGTGCCATTGTAGTTATAAATAGCTTTTAGTATAACTTTTGCTGCCATTTATGAATTCATATTCATATATTAGCTACTCAATATTTATAGGTAATCATATGACAAATCATTTTAATATAATAACCAAATGCGCAATCATTACATTGCACATAAGTTTAGTTTGATATTTAATATTATAATTCAATGTCTTACTCGTTGAAAATAACAAGAAAAAACTATTGAAATATTCATTGATATAAATTTCATCTCTTTTTTCTTTTTTTTTAAAATTATGTCTTACTTCATGAGCTTCATTTGCTCCTCAAACTCCTTGGTTGTGCTTGTTTATTAGTACTTATTCCAACATTACTTGTTTCAACAACCTTCTTCAACATTGTACTTTTTTTCCCTTAATTTTGAATCACTTCAATTGTTGTCTTAGTAAATTAACCATCATACCATTTAAAAAAGTCGTATGTAGTAACCTAAAAAATTTGATTTCATTATCTAAATATTAAACGCAAAAGTTTTTAAACTAATAACAAATATATTCTCATTAGAAGATAGGGGCATTTATAAAATCTCCGTCCAAGATTGTGATCACTCTAAAGTATTTAGTGTGGTAGTTAACCCACAATAGCAATGAAATCTTTAGCATTCGAACTTATTGTATTAGTAGATGATAAGGATTCTATAGGTTTAGAAGTTGTCACTAAACAATCACATTGATGGAACATATACTCTGAAAGAATTTTCACATTGATAAAAAGGAAGAACTACTAACTTAACAAGTTTAATGTATGTATAGATTTATGTGATCTTTACACCTCTAAATTAGAGTTGAACAGATAGATTATTGATGAAAATAGGATTGCAAAAATACTGCAAATAAAATTGAACCGATAAAGTAATAGGTTTACTTATGTTCATAAATAAACGGTTAATCTTGAGAGCTTGTATCTATTTTCTTCACCAACATATCTTGTGTTTTATGTATCGAGAATCTTGAGAGCTTGGATCATGTTTTCTTCAGTTGCAAGTACTCTTCTTAACTGCTGAACCATTTTCTGGGACTTTTCACGATGCACTGTAGTAGTTTATAATGGACAGAATTTATTGTTTTGGCTTCTAGGGTTCATTTTCACGCCCAAGGAGATTGAAGACTTTTGAAAATGACTTTTGGAGAATTAGTGTACAACATACACTATAAGAAATCAGTGTTTTACCGACAGAAATTGCCGTCGGTAAACACGAGATATCCGTCGGTGAAATTAATCAACGACGGAATTTGGTGAAGCAAAATTCAGTTGGTGAACTGGCCGAACCTAAAAATACCGACAGACATTTTCCGTCGCCATGTTACGATGAAATTACCGACCAAAATATTATTGTCGGTATTTATTTAACGACAGAATGGTAAGTACAATTCCGTCGGAGAAATATTGCTATGGTCATTCAGTCCGTCGGTGATTCAAAATTATCTTCAACGACATTTTTCGACGGTATGTTATACCATCGGTAAGTAGGGTAACTTTTCCGACGGATAATTGACCGTCAGTAATGACTGATTAATTTTTTTTTTTGCTTTTTGTTTTTATAATAATGATTATATTATATATTCACTTTATTAATTTGTGTTGCGTTAGAATAATGAATAATGAGAAAATT
>JANITW010142928.1:0-12216 GCA_027564335.1 Erythroxylum williamsii | reverse complement strand
TGGAATGTGAGAGGAATAAATAATCCTTCAAAGCTTTGTGCTTTAAAGGATTTTGTGAAGCATGAGAAACCGGTGGTGTTTTGTATGTTGGAGACAAAAATTAAGGAGGATAGTCTAAAGAAGTTATGTCGTTTTACTTCATATCCAATCATCAAAGCCACGCTTATGGGAGGATAATTGTTGCCTATGATGATCTTTTTGTCAAACTAGAGGTGCAGGAGTCTAATTCTCAGTTTTTGCACACTCAGATTTGGTTTAAATCAACAAATACAAGGATTATAACTACTTTTATATATGGCTTCAATACTATCTTTCAGAGAGCAGAACTATGGAAGTTTCTTCAAAGGATTAAGCCTTCCATTAATTCTCCGTGGAAGGTTGGGGGTGATTTTAATACAAGTCTGTTTAGATCTGAAGCTGAAGGACATTGCAACCTACAGAATTACACTACCGATCTATATAACTATATACAGGAGGTTGAGCTTGTTGATATAAGGGCTACAGGTCATGAATATACATGGTCTAATAAGCAGAGTGCAAATCGGAAAATCCAAAAGAAATTAGACAGACTTATGGTAAATGGGGAATGGCTCTCTTCCTTCTCATCCAGTTATGCTAAATTCCTTGATCCAGGTATTTCGGACCACACTCCTATTAAGATTTTGGATATGTTCTCTTCTTACAAACCACAGCACCCTTTTAGATTTAATAATTTTTTGGTTGAAATGGAAGGCTTTCATCAGGCTATACAAAACAGCTTGGATTTTCCATATTATGGGACTAAGCAATACATATGTATCCAAAAGCTTAAGGCCATCAAGCAGGAGTTGAAGATCCTTAATGGGCAAAGAGGGCAGAACCTTTCTAAGGAAATAGACACTTCTAAAGATTAACTTTTCTCCTTACAGCAGGCTTTGGCTGCCAATCCATTGGATGAAAACCTAGCTTCAGCTGAAAAGGTGGCTCTGAAACATTATCTAGAAGTTGTGGCTAAATAACACTCACTACTGAGACAGAGATCTAGGATCTCCTGGATTAAGGAGGGGGATAGATGCACTAAGTTTTTTTTTAATTCTCTGATACACCGCAAGCACACTAACAAAATCCACTCTATTAAAACTGAAGATGGAAGGGAGGTTTTTGGTCATGAGGAGGTAGCTAGAGATGCTCTTAATTTTTACAATAATCTACTGAGGACAGATTCATCCACTCCTTTGAGGGACTTTGACCTAAGCCAATATATAACTTCACATATCCCAATTCAAGACGCTCACAGGCTTACTAGACCTAACGGCACAGGAAATTGACCAAGTATTATTTAGCATGAATGGCTCTAAAGCCCCAGGCCCAGATGGACTTAATGGCTTTTTCTATCAGAAAACATGGTCTTACTTGGGAGGAATTATCACAGAGGCTGTGCAGGAATTTTTCTCTAATGGATTACTCCTAAAGGAAATCAACAAGACCTTCTTTTGTCTTATTCCTAAATGCCCCAACCCGAATTCATGGACTGATTACAGGTCGATCTTGTGCACTAACTTTCTATATAAGATTATAGCTAAGATACTGAAAAATCGAATGAAGGAGGTTTTGAAGTTTCTCATTAGTGAGAATCAGGGGGCTTTTCTGACTGGCAGAGATATTGGAGACAACATTCTTTTGGTTCAGGAACTCCTTAAAGGGTATACTAGCAAGAGGGCCTCTCAGAATTGCACTATGAAGGTTGATCTTCAGAAAGCCTTTGATAGTGTAAACTGGGGCTTCCTATTTAAAGTGATGAAAGAAATGAATTTTTCCTCACAATTTATTAATTGGATCAACCAATGTATATCTTCTACTTCCTATGGGATCATGATTAACGAGAGTCCTACTGGGTTATTCAAAGGAAAAAAAAGGTCTTAGGTAGGGAGATCCCCTCTCCCCCTACCTATTCCTTATATGTATGAAATTTCTAACTCAATTGCTCAAATACAACATCTCTTGAGAGCCAAGATTCAAATATCATTCAAAATGTAAAGAGCTTTCACTAACAAATTTATGTTTTGCAGATGATCTTATCCTTCTATGCCATGCTAGTGTGCACTCGGTATCTCTCCTGATGGACACTCTTTCGGAGTTTAAAGAGATGTTTGGTTTATGCACCAATCTCCACAAGAGCTTCATTGTTCTCTCCAAAGGTGCATCTCATCTCTCAAATGTCTTAGCTCATGTTAAAGGTATGGAAATCAAACCTCCTCCTCTAAACTACCTGGGGATCCCTATTTCCTTTAAAAGACTCAGGTTTTGTAAATGCCTTCTGTTGGTAGAGAAGATATAGAAGAAATTAGCATTGTGGACACACAAAACTCTATCCTATGGGGGTAAGCTCCAACTTATCAATTCGGTTCTTCTATCCATGAATACTTACTAGAGCTCTTACATTTTCCTCTCAAAAGGGTTGGCTAAAACCATAGAAAGATTGCTGAAACAATTCTTGTGGGGGCAAAAGAATGGGGAAAAAGGTATGGCAAAAATAGCTTGGCAGTCTATATGCAAATCCAAGGAAGAAGGGGGATTGGGCATAGATTCCATAGTTAATAAAAACAGAATCCTTATGTCAAAAAGAATCTGGAGGTTACTCAGTGATCAGGATTCTTTTTGGCCCAAATGGATGCATACTTATGTTTTAAAAGGAAGAAGCTTCTGGTCTCTCAAGCCTAAGCCCATCTACACTTGGTTTTTCAATCAAATCCTAGGTATGAGAGAAGAGTTTTATCAGCACATCACTTGCCAAATAGGGGAGGGTGATAGAATTTCATTCTGGTTTGATAATTGGTCCGGAAATGGCCCTTTAATTCATAACAGTATGGCCAATTCTCTATTACATCATATCCCTAAGAATGCTAAGCTTCAAGCTATTATTTCTAATGGGGAATGGACCCTTTCTGTGGATGAGATCAATTGCCTACACATCCTCCCTCTCATTCGATAGGGGGAGAGAGATACCAACCTGTGGAGGGGAATTCCAATATTAAAAATTACTACTAAGGTAATTAGAACATCTAGGGCAAGGACGGAGGATAGAGTTGGATGGGACACTCTGGTTTGGAGTAGACTCCTCAGACCAAATGTGAATTTTCTGCTTTGGTTGGCTATGAAGAATAGACTGAGCACTATGGACAGACTCCACTTTTTGACCTCCCCTAAACACTGCATCTCCTGTCATCTAGTGGAGGAATCCAGAGACTACCTCTTCTTTAAGTGTGGCTTCTCCAGAACTCTATGGTTTACAATCTCAACTCTGTGTGCACCAGACCTAAATGCCTGACAACTTCTAGGCATTATGCAAGAACTACCTAATCTGCACTTGACCAAATATGACAAAGACATTACCCTGCTATCGATGGCTACATGTGTTCATGTTATATGGAATGAGAGGAACAACAGAAGATTTAAGAACTAGACAACCTCAATGAATTCCCTCACTAAGATCGCCACTACAAGTATCAGAGAGCAACTGATTGTTAATCAGTTACACCTATTTTGTAGTAGGAGAATGGTACACTTCTGACGGATCTAATATGAGAAGAAGAGCTAAGCAATCCCAAACACAATACTATGCAGAAACTAGAGTACCAATCTTATTTGATCTACATCACTTGATCTCTCCCTTTCAGGAGAGCTCATCTATTAAGACTTAATCCAAGAAGTTCCTTACCTGAGCTGTTCGAATCTGGCTACGCCGATCCTCGCCCCTCTCTGGAACGCTGGTAATCGATGTTTGGCAGATGTGTAACCCCCGCGTAGTCAACACGAACATCTCCCCTATTGCTGATACGCAGGAAAATCGCCTCTGGAAACCCTATAAGCAACAAGGTAGATCTACAATCAAACCCTAAAAGATACACTTGAATGAGAAGAAGTCGCTTACCTGGTAATCTCTATCTCTATAATGCTCTCTCTCCGCTCAGTCGGTCGCTACTCATCCTTTATCAACTGAAATCGTGCCTCCTATACCTAGTTGAATTGGAAAATTCGTTTGAAGAAAGGACAAAGTTCTAGATCGTTTTGCCCTAAAAGTTGAGGAGTCGATTAATGTGGTCGTTTTTGGCTTGTATCTT
Source organism: Erythroxylum williamsii (assembly GCA_027564335.1). Classification (NCBI taxonomy): domain Eukaryota; kingdom Viridiplantae; phylum Streptophyta; class Magnoliopsida; order Malpighiales; family Erythroxylaceae; genus Erythroxylum; species Erythroxylum williamsii. The sequence goes on along the minus strand of JANITW010142928.1, from coordinate 8,116 downwards.
GCAATTTTTGTTATGACACCGTTTTCGTTTGGTTTCTTAAATCATGTGTTTGCTGATTTATTGTTTGAACTCTTCATTTGATTATCCTCCTTATTCAATGAAAATTTTAATTTCTAAAAAAAACAAATATGGGTATTCTGACAAGTATTGTTAGTCCAAACTAAAAGAGGCAAATTATGCTAAAAAAGTGGAAGATAACTTCTTGTTTATGATAATAACTATAGCAAAGGATGAAAAAAATGACATCAGTACATAGATAGTGGTTGCTCTCATTACATGACTGGAGATCGTTCAAAGTTTAAAAGATCCGACGAGATTGTCAAATCACATGTGCGACTCACAAATGATTAACAACTGTAGATTGAATGCAAAGAGATAATTGAGATTTCAGTAAGTAACCATACAAAATTCATTAAGGATGTTTATTTCCTTGTCTAGCACACAACTTGTTAAACGTCAATCAATTGATTGAACTTGGTTACGTGGTGGTATTTGAGATGGTAAATGCATGGTGAAACACAAAACCACTGGTCTTTATTTATTCTTTTCTATTGATTAATGGTTGTCTTAAATAATGCAAGGACTAAGGGCTATGTATTGTAACATGGCTTTTTGGTCAAAAATAAAAATTAGGTCCTAAAATTTTTTCCAATTGACATGTTGCTTATTGAATTTGATTAATATATTTAATTAGAAATTGCAATGCTCAGTTGCTCACCCTATTTTCAAGATGATCCTTTGTTTTAATTAATTAGCAACAAGCTAAGGTATTAGATAATCACAAAATTATTTGACAAAAGCATTAAGATGCATCTTGTTTGTGCTCAAGAGACTCAAAGATGATACGGGACTTTATTAGGATTATCTTTTTAAAATACCAACAAAGTTTCTCTAAGTAAATCACAATATAACCACGAGGTATAGTATGGTAGTAGCTCACCTTGTTCTTTAATTATGTAGTGGGGGTTCGATCCTTCATTTATGAGAATGGAGCACATCTCGTGGTCAGCTATTTACCACTTAGCCCCTGTTTGGTTCAACTTTTGGAGGGTCCAAAAGTACTTTTGTCTACCGTAAAAGCTATTTTAAAGAAAAAGTTGGTGTTTGACTGTAAATTTCAAAAGCACTTTTAAGTAGAAATAGTTTTTTTTAAAAGCTCAAATACAGCTTTTTTAAAAGTTAAAATTTGGATCTTTTCAAAAAAGCCCAATATATAGCTTTTTCGGGAAGTTGTTTTTTATGGTACTTTCCGTCACTTACGTACAAAACTTCAAGTAGTTGTTCTCCTCTTATTTCGTTTCTTCATTACAAAACCACTAGACGACTCTGTTGATTCTTCTTCTTTTTATTTTTTTTTTGGTCCTAAAAATTTATGTCATCTGCATCAACAACGCAGACGACGTCTACGTTTTTAACCCAAAAACGCAGACGAACGTCTGCGTCAACAAGGAAATATGCCTAGGGGAATAACGTGAAGGAAAGGATGAAACATGAAAACCTTAGAAAGTCTACGGGCCACTTATCGAGGAGCTAGACAACATAAGCTTTGACAAACTGAAAGCTAGTGACGGCAGGCAACGATTTTGAAAGGTATCCTAAAAGTGATAAAAAGTTAAAAGGAGGTAGGTAAAGATTTAAGAAAAAATAGGAAAGCCCTTGAAGTTTTGGAGCTTCTCAAGACTCAAATTTAATAATTTATTTCAACTTGGGATTAGTGCGACTTCAAATTGTTTGATCATATTGTATTTTCTTTTTAAAAATTCTAATATGTATGGATGTGAACTTTGGGATATATTTGACAAACTTCTATCAGGATAGGAGTCCATAAAATACTAGAACCTTACAATACGAATATTTATTTTTAGATTATAATATTATTTAACTTTTTTTACATGTTTTAATATTTATTTTTCATATTAATTTTATTTCCTATAAGAAAATGAGACATCTCTTTAAATTATTCCCTATAAGATGGTACTTTGCATATTGGTATACTTTAAAAATTATTTAGCATAAATAATTTTATTATAAAATAAAATAGAGTTACAATTATTAAAAGTGCTTTTCATTTTTATATTGCCAAACAGTCTACTGTATGAAGCTCTTTTAAAATAGTTATTTTTTTAAATGACAGCCAAATAGTCAACTGACTTTTAAAAAAAAGCTCTTTTCATAAAAGCTCTACTGATAAAAACTCTACTGATAAAAGCTCTACTGATAAAAGCTCAACCAAACGGGCCCTAAATCCCCTAGCTTCTCTTATATTAAAGACTATAGACCTATTTCTTATTGTAATGTTCTATATAATCATCTCTAAAATTCTATGTATTAGACTCTAGTAGGCCCTACCTATCATCATCAACTCAAACTAAGGAAATTTTGTTCAACATAGAAGCATAAGAGACAATATTCTCTTATCACAAGAGCTATTCAAGAACTACCATTATAAGAAGAAAAAAAAGAGTTTTCCCTTAAAGATAGAATTTTATAACGTATTTAATTATATTAACTAAAATTTCTTTTTCATTATAGTGTAGGCATTTGGATACCCTGGAATTTTTTAAAATTGACTACAATAATACATCAACACCTTGATCTATAATATTCTTATCGAGGGTGACTCCACACAAATGTTCAAAGGAGCAAGAGGCTTGAGAGAAGGACACCCTTTATCACCATATCTTTTAACCATATATGTCAAATCCTTTGCCAAACTAATAATTATAAAGATTAAAAAGGAGAAGGATTTTACCTATTATACCAAATACAAGAAGTTCAAGAGCTTTTATCTATGATATTTTGATGATTTGCTACTATTTTTGAGAATAAACTCTAAAATAGGCTCAGCCATCATGTCTTCCATGATATGTCAGGTCTTACCTTTAATAAAAAAAATTGTTCATTTGTTTTAGTAAGTGGACTTTGAAAATCACTGATCCTTGAATCATTTTGAAAGCCTTTCTCATTGTTAGTTAACTAAGTAGCCTCAAAAGGAAATCCATAGGGAAGGATTTCTAGAAGTAGATGAGGTATCTAGATCTTTGTATGTAGCATCTTAGTTAGAAGCCACCTACATTAGCAAGTAAACTGAGCCATGTGTTCTAAGGCTGAGACACTTCCTTCTCTTGGGAACTAGGTATTCCATAAGAAAAGTGTGGTAATTAGCAACATTATACACCATTATTAAATGGAACATAATCCCTTTGTCTTCATCAAAAGTGGGAATAATAATATGATAAAATAAAAAATAAGAACAAGATTAGGAGACAAGGCCAAAAAAAGAAAGGAGGAAGGACATTAAATATTTAGTGCTTTCTCTTTCCTATCTCAAGGCTATTCAATATCTAGTTCCATATGAGCGGCCTTCCCTCCCCCTCTCAGATTGAGTGCCCACTGACTTCCTAATAGTTAGATTCATCTTGTCCATTCTAAGGTATTTTACTTTCTTAGTGAAAAACTAAGTAGCACATCTCATAAGACTCAAAGGGCAAGTCCCCTGTAGTTCCTATAAATACCAAAAGACTTTTTTGTAAGAATTGACCTAACCTCTTATAAACCTAACACATAAAACAATTATTAATTCCCTCTTTATATACTGGAATCCTCAAGTAGATAACATCCATTCCCAACAATCTTCATCTATTTTATACCTCACATCTTTCCCTCCCCCTTAGTTAACCCATTTCAATAAAGAAGATATTGAAGAACTTTCTTTGGTTATGGAAAGTATCATACATAATTTGAGCTAAGTTTAAATGGGTTAAATTCTATCAACCTAAGGTAAATGGAGGACTAGGCATTGTACCAATAAAAGATCATAACAAAACACTTTTAGACAAGAGAATTTGGTAGCCATTCAATGACAAGGAGTCCTTTTAGATCCAATAGACTCTCACTTTACCTAAAAGGTAAAAACTTTTGAAAAATGGAACCTAAATTAGACGTATACTTAACACAACTCTAAATCTAACCAAAGCCTTTTTTCTAAGCTTCCAAGTGACCATATCGATAAGCATCTGCTATATAAATGCTAAAGTTAAAATGATCATTCAAGGTAATAACTAGAGCTACAAATCAAGAGGCCTCTCCATTTACGTGAACAATCTACTTATATATAACCTTAGATCAAGAACTTAAGACTCAATTGTATAGCTTAGACATAATTTTAGAGCGTTCACCAATATATCATACTTTAACTTTACCACACTACATACTAGGTATAAAATCATGGAGTTAGTTCTGCATCGCTTACCTGTGACTAGTTGACCACTATTGAAAGGGCCCATCCTGAAGTTCCCCTTCTGGAACCCAAGTGGAGGCCTCCTAGTGACCCCACGGTAGCCCTCTAATTAATATCTAACTCGACCGAAGGGTCCCTACAAAGCTAAGTCGTTCAACTATTTAAAACCTTTTATAGTTTAATAATTAAAAACACGAAAAATAATGGGAATTTTTTGTTTTGTATCATTTTATTGAAACTCTTGGCAGCATAACGACTGCATTTTGACATTTTTAAAATTTTTATAAGCCCTCTAAAATTTGGAAACACTTCTATATTCACACCAATTTCTCAACCATAGATTTTGGACTTTAAGTCCACCCACAAGCAACCCAAACAAATAATTCTCAACAATCACTACAATAAACTTTTAAAAGTTAAAACATGTTCACACATTTCATTTAAAAGCTTTTATAAACATCCATTCTTTATTCAAATGTATATAGCAAAGTGACACACACACAGCAACACCCTACAATACAACTAATTTTAAGGTAGAGTCTTAATTACTGCAACACATATAGGTATACCAGAGTTAGTTTGTTTAAAAACATAAAAAATAAGGGTAAGCTAAACAAGCGTAGTGAGTGTAATCAATTTACAAGAAAATTGTACTTTTCATAATAATATAACTGCAATATTCCAAACAATCATAAGGTTCATGATAAAACACTTTCCATAACAATTTATTTGTGCAGCATCAAATCTGGTAATAACATAACATTTCGTAAAATACAATTTCAATTTTTTTAAATGCTATTTCAAAATGCTTTTCGAAATTAAACTCATAGTATAAAAGTTTCCATTTTCTATTTTTCTTAATCAATAAACTGTGGTGAAAATAAGTTTCAGAAAACTTTTATATTAAAAATAAGTCATCCATTAGATTTGGTACTATATAGTACCTCTCAAATCACTTTTAAAAATAAATAATGCCAGTATTGTTATTACATGACTTTTCATATTCAACGTAGCTCACCACTAGTTTCTTTATCATATGATACACTAGGCCTAAAGTCACGGAGCTGGTTCTGCATTGCTTACCCACAATCAGTTAATCACTAGTTATGGAGCTGGTTTTATATTGCTTACTCGTAAAAAGTTAACCGCTAGATACCAGTAGTTACGAAGTTGGTTCTATATCACCTACCCGTACCAAGTCATGGAGTTGGTCTATATCGCTTACTCGTGACTGGTTAACCACTATTTACAAAGCTGGTTTTACATCGCTTACCCGTAATAAGTTAACTGCCATAAATATACCAGTACAATAATATGTATAAAACCTAGCGGTGTCCCGTAAAAAAAAGCAACTCTCAATCATATAAAATTTAACTTTCAAGTTAAAACTCATATATTACTAAAGCAAAATCTTATGCTAACAATATTCACTTGTAAAATATCATTTGCACAAAACTCAGCATAAATATTCATTTCATGATCAAATGAAAACCATTCGTATAAACTCAAATTAAAGAACACCCACATGTCATTAATTCTTTTACAAAGAGTTAAGTCATATAAAATAGTTAAAATATATTCACAACTTGCTAGTTTCCTTTTCTCCACTTCGAAATCCTTCAGTTGGCTTCGTTTTTTGATCTAAAAACCTAATACCAATACATTCAACTCCTTAATACATTTTTCAATTAAATATACCATAAACCATGTCAACTTTATTACTTTCCACATACACTCAACATCGTTAATCACATTCACATTGTTATTACCTTATAACCATATTTTAATACTAAAAATGCCCTTAAGGCTAAACTTAACATATTATACATTAAACTCTTCCAATTCAATTTCATTTGATTTCTAACACTTAAAACCAATCCAGATACACTCCCATGACATTTTAATACATACATTTAAGCCATAAAATTTCATTGACAATTTTTTTTTACAAAATCAAGCACTCTAGGCTGAATTTCAACCAAAAAATTCCAAATCAATTTTTTTTCATTTGTTTACTTCATTAGGATGAAAATAATGCTATGAACATCATATCATAAAACATTAAAATAGAATTTTGGATCATAACACATTTAAAACCCTAGCCTTGGCCAAAAACTCATCTAATCATTTTCATAGTTTTTCTTTCATTCTTTCATCATTAAACTAACTTCCTAATGTCATTCATTAATCTTGAATCATCAAATGATAAAATAAAACAATTTAGGCAATAGATCTCACCTTTGACTAAGTTTGACCAAGTCTTCACACATTAGGTTTCCTTGATTTTCTTCTCCCAGTTACTTCCAATGTAATAAAACCTTGATATTACATAAAAAATGTGCAATTTACGTCATCAAAACCAAATCCAACTTATAACCCAAGAAATCAACTTTTTTTCAGTAACATAAGTAAGCTTAACTACCCATTTTCTTCTTCCTCTTCACTTGGATTGTAGCGTCCCACTCCCGCAAGACCCAAACTCGACATCGAGGGTGATATCCGAGTCCGTGCCTCACGAAGGTGGTATGCCAGGGCAGTCAAAAATCAGTAAGACATTTTTATTTTTTGAAACAATTGAGTGCGCGGAAATCAATAGACAAATTGGGCTCGAGATACGAAAATATTTTTTTCAACCATAACACTATTCCAATAATCACAATACAATACCGCAATAACCAATTGGGGCCCTCTGAAATAACAGTACTATTCTGCGAAAATTTCATAAATACAAATTCTATACAAAAACAAAATAACACTAATGCAGACGTGAACTGATCCCGATCTTAAACTCTGACTTGCAAGCGGTAAACATACTCCCGTGTGTCTAACGGGGTACTCTTCGATCCTTGAAAAATATTTGCAATGTTGTGTGAGTTTACGAACTCAGTGAGAAACCATCATCGATGGTTCACTCAACTTATGCATAAACACGCAATTCACTGAATATCACATAATATCACATTCGAAAATATCACATGCGCTAATATTTCACAAATATAAGGCGTATCGCCTTTCACACAGTTCACATTCAATCATTTATATGCAATGCACATGTGACACTTTCTATTTATTATGATGTTGTGACCGTGCGCCTGAGCTCATTAACGGTGAGCCAGTGGCTCTGAATTTCATTGGGCTGGAAGCCCTGATACATTGAGCCTGTGGCTCTAAATTACGTTGGGCTCGAGGCCCTATTGCGTTGAGCTTTAAGCTCTGAAATACGGTGGCTGCACCGGTCACAACTATCATTATCTGAACATGCCTTTATGCATGAATGCATATATCTCAAATCGCATTTAAAACTAAATAATTACTATGTACCACAATTGACACTTCTATAACAAGTTCCAGATATTTCGGACACCCATGGTCCGAAATCAATCAAAATCAAACACATAAATCCTCCATTTTCTCCACATGGCATAAACACATAATATTTAACAAATAAAGGTTGAGGAACCAACTAGGTTACTCACTTACAATTTCCTAGCTACTGCACGGAAGTCCTAGTAATATCTGTGGAATGCCGATCCAACGGTGCCTCTATAACAGTCAAATAGTTTCTCATTATTAAATGCACAATCAAAAGGGTTCACAAATGCATGTGCTGAAATGCAGAAATGTACAATGCATATTCGTGACTTTCCCGACGCTATATCCCAATTTCACTATCTTTAGCCTCAAAACCAACTTTTCATTCTATAAGTACCATAACGTTTATACAATATCCTTATCCTCAAGAAAGATATCAAAACCACACTACTATTCATTAGATCAATATCATCCATTGAAGGCTCCAAAAGCATGCCATTTATTCCATAAGTCTTCTAATTTATACTCCAATATCATAAAACAATTCTTAAGTTACAATAAAAA